>PVKS010001046.1:0-56030 GCA_004027875.1 Aplodontia rufa
GATTTCATCTCATTCCAGTCAGAATGGCCAAGATCAAGAATACAAACAAGAATAAAGGCTGGTAAGGTTGTGGAGAGAAAGGAACACTTGTCACTTGTACATTGTTGGTGGGACTGCAGACTAACACAACCACTCTGAAAAGTTATATGGAAATTCCTCAAAAAACTATTATGGAACCACCATATGACCCAGTTATCCCAGTTGTGGGTATTTCCCCAAAAGATCTAGAACGGGCATCTGCAATGACACAATCTGTCTTATTCTTCACAATATTTAACATGCTATTCCACACTACGGGAGGTAAGACACATTCTGTATCTTTCTGTGTGCTAGTTTTCATTTATTTTTCCTTACTTAATTTGAACTGTTTTTTTGGTTATTTGGCTTATTTGCTTATTATTTCTATAAAACTTCTTATATTATTTTGCTTTTTCCTATGGTCAATGGCCCTAATGTCAAAATCCGATTCTACTTTGATTTGCTGCTTGTTCAAAAGATACATATTGTCATTTTTATAGCTGCAACCCATCCCTATAATAAACAGTCTAAATATGCTGGGGCAGGTGGTCAAACAGTTCATCCTTTGCAGACCACCAGGTGTTCTTCCTCGAGATCTGATATGATAACAGCTGACACAGGGGAGCACTCACTCCAGGACTAAGCAGTGGTCAGGAGCAGAGTGAGACTGGTCAGGCAGTGTTCAGGGTCTTATGGACAGGGCAGCTGTGCCCTCACCAAACAGGTCTCCTGGCATGACTCTGGCTGGGAAGTGGGCAGTCTTCCTAAGCAACTCCACAGATTCTGAATGCCGAAACAGTCTTTCAATAAATTCCCCTGCTCTGCTGCCATTCATCTGAGGCTCCATTATGCAGTTCTGCAAAGAGGAGCTCCCTTCGTGCTAGCAGCTCCTAACTCTGAGCCCCAGCAGCTCTCAGCTCTCAGTGTAGCCCTGTCCTCGGAGTGCAAGCAGCTGCCATCATGGTGTTAGCAGCTCTCCCCGTTGCTCCCGGCAGCTCCATGGCAGCCAGGTGCTCCGGTCAGCTTTCTGGAGTTCTCCCAGCACTTGGCGGGGGCAGATGTCTGCAGCTTGCAGAGCTCCCCCGCAGCTCTCTGGTTGCTAGGTGTTCTCAGGGCTAGCAGCCCTTGGTATCACAGCTCAGCCCACTCCACTGGAGAAGGAAATCACTAACAGGCAATAAAGCCATCCCAGTGAGGCTCTATTGGGGCCCAGTTGCGGCACAGCGGGCAGAGCACAGGACAGAGGGCACACAGAGGGCTTTGCGCACTGGCCTGGCTCTCGCAGGGGAGGTGGTCCTTGGGACTCAGAGGACATCTTAAGTGGCTGCAGGGTGGGCAGAAACGTGCAGAGTGGCTGCAGAGCAGTCATCTGGGTGGCTGCAGCAGCTGAAGTGAAGCGTTCTAGTCTCCAGAGCCGACTCCAGGCATCTGCAGCTACAGGAGCTGTCGTCATGACAGCTTGGCTGAGCACCAAGATGGCTGTGTGATGCACCCACACTTCCACCCAGCTGGTGGGGCTCAGGTTGGCCACCTCCAAGGCCCCTCAGAGTGGGGCAGTGTTGCCCACAGCCTGAGTGGCCGTTGAGGTCAGGCCAGGCTTGTGTACAGTCCAGGGGGAACATCATTTTTCCTACATTTCTTGCATTTTTTAAGTTGGTGCAAACTTGTCTGGACATAAGCTGCACCTTAAGCACTTACTAAAAATAGAGTCTGAGGATCTTGGAGATTCTAATTCAGTCTGCCTGGCAGCTGTGCAAGTGTGTGCATTTTTAATAGGTCCCTTTTCTTACCTAACCCTAAGCATGCGTGAGCACGTGCGCACACACACACACACACACACACACACACACAGCCCCTGATGTTCTTGCAGTCAGGGAATTTTGGAAAACAACACCCCAGCTTAAATTCTTAGAAGACTTGCTTAGTCAATGGCTTATTTTTATAAGGGGAGGAAAAATTCATTTTTTAATTTTTTTTAATTAAGGAAAAGGAGTTCATCATTCTTGTGTGTCTTTTTGGAATTAACTGAATGGTTAATGAGTGGCCATAGGCTTTGGCCTGACAAAGACCTGGATTTGAGTCTCAGCTGTGCGACTGTGACCACATCTCTCTCCCTGTCTAACATGGACATTAAAAGCTTCACATAAGGATAAGGTGAAGATCAGATGAGAGAGTGCCCAATGCTAATGTTTGGGCCAAATGCTGAATGCTAGCCAAACGATGGGCACAGGGCAGGGGCTTGGGGGTGGGCAGTCCTTGGCAGGGAAGTGTCTTCCTCACTTCCTTTCTTTTCTTGTCATTTCTCACTACGCCCACGAGCCCCAGGTATGCTGTCACTTGTGAAACATGGGAAGGTTATTACTTAACCCTCAACTCTGTTTGTGCAGCACAGATACCCTGTGCTCTGATGTTTTACTGTTCTTCAAGGAAACTACAATATTCAAGAAAACTGCTCATTTTATAAATCAGATTAACAGGATGAAACAGAAGAGAGACAAGAACAATATAGTTTGATTTGGGGGCAAGACTGGCACTTTGAGAGAACTATTTTTTGAATATTTCACTATTGTTATATGAATGGCTTTGTTATAAAAAGAAACTATGATGTAAACTTCATGTATCATTCACTTACAAGATTTTATACCAAACCAAGCAGAATCTAACACTAGACAGCGCCATTATCTCTACTTCTCTTTGGGTAACACATCTTGCCCTCTTTTTATACCCTTGGTGTTTTTTAATTAAAAAAAATTTTTTTAAAGAGAGAGGGACAGTGAGAGAAAGAGAGAATCAATTTTATTTAGCTTTTCATGTGGCTTTTGTTGCTGTGACATTTCATTTTGTATGTGGTGCTGGAGTTTGAACCCACATCCTTGTACATGCCAGGCAAGTGCCATAACTGCCAAGCCATCTTTCCAGCCCCACCCTTGGTGTTTTTGAGAAAACCATTTTTAAGTGTAGGATGTATATTTCATGAAATCTACCATAAGTTGTCCTCTTTTGTCTAAAATAATAGCCTGGCTTTTTCAGAATTTCAGTTTATTTGTAAAATTATTTCATTTTATAAAGTACCTTAAAAATAGTTTTTAAAACGTGAAATACACAAGTCTCTCCTTTGAGAGGCTAGAATGATCCATGTAATAAATTAGAGTTCTAACATCAATATGAACCCATGTTTAGCTCAATATAGTTACAGATGGTTTCAGATGGAAACATTTATAGACACAGGTTATTATTCTCACACATACATGTTTATTTGCTCTGTCAGCAGAGAGCACCTAAAAGAAATAGTACCCCAGCATTAATAAAAACGTGACACACCTAGTCCTTCCCAAAGCACAATGCCAGTTTCCAGCGACAGGAATCAGCTCGAGAGAAACGGCTGATTCTAAACTAGGGTAGGAAACGCACAGATGACGTTTCCTTGCACTTCAGAAAGTGAGCAGGGACTGAAAACGACGACACCCCACATGGGTGGGAATGTGTCAAGGGGACACAGGAGCCAGCTGAAAGAACTTTGGCCAAAGCCAGGAAAGGTGATGGAAAACTGGCTTACGACATAGGTATAAAATAACAATCCATGAGTCCTACATCTACACTCTTACGACCAATACGCTGATAAGCGGGGAAGAAATGCATCTCCCATGCAGGAGAACTCCAAGTTAAGATATTCAGATTGCTTCCCTGATGGAGAGGCAGCAGCCTTCCATCCAGCCCAAGTCTGAGCTGCACACGGGGAACTCCTTCCAGACTATAGCGTGGAAAGGGAAAGGAAGAACCTTGCTGTGGAGAAATGGTCGGCGGCAGGCAGGTCATCGAGGTCAACACCAATGGTGACTGATTATGCTGATAATTTATACTTGTGACAAGATGTAATGCATCATGAAAACGGCACTCCAGCATGCTTCCTTTCCTTCCCCATGCCCATGACTCTTGGGTACTCATGGGAGAGGCTCAGGTGATCCCACAATCCACCTGGCCAGCTGTTCCAGGGTGGAGCCCTTCCTCCCGCCTAGTGTCTGGCCCCATGAGGCGAGCAGCTTTGCTCACCTCGCACCGCTGCTGTTCTGCCTCCCCACAGGCCGAAAGCCCTGGGGCCAAGCAAGCACAGCCTGGAACCCTCAGAACCACGGGCCAAAGGAAACGCCCACCCCTCTGAAGTGGCTCTGTCCCCTATCCACATGGGCATATATGAGTATGTCACCAGCCTGCGCTACTTCCAGGTATTTGTCACAGAGATGAAAGGCTCAAGAACACACCTGCATTCCTTCAAACTGCCAAGGAATGCCCGAGAAACGGCCACAGTTGAGGGCAGCCCAAGATGCAACGACAACTAAATGCAACATAGTGTCCTGCACTGGATCTGAGGACAGAAAAAGGATATTAGGGAAAACGGAGGACACGCGAATGACTCGGAGTTAGTAACAACTCAGCAGTATGGCTTAGAGCTGTAAAAAAGGTGCAAAGTAATGCGGCACACTGACGACAGGAACCGCACGCATGGGGTGCACAGGAAAACTGCAGGGTCTTCTCATTTTCCCTGTAAATCTCAAACTGTCAAAAAGCCCATCTAAAAAAAATGCTACTACCCCCACTCATCTAGTGTTAACCCCATGCCTATTGGCTCCAAATAGGTAAAAACTGTTATCAGTTCCTTGTGTGTACACGCGCGTCATTGCATGTGCGCACGCGCACGCACGCACACATTTTAGAACTTTATGTACAATAAATACAAATAGACACATATTTTGTTCTTTTGCACACACTGAACCCTGAAATGTAGGTGATGGCTTGTGAACCATTTCCTTACTTGGCAATACAGCTGAAGATCACGCCCTGCTAATTTTCCACACACAAGTGACTCGCTCCGTCTTTCAAGCCGCATTGATTCTGCTCCTTGAGCACCGCACAATCTATTTAACCAGTCACCTATTATGATCTTTTGCTTTGCTTGCTATCTTCTGCTACAACTGTGCTTGAGTGAAAAACTCTGTACAACCATTATTTCACTTACTAGAGGCTTATCCACACGCTGATTCTAGAAAGAGAACCTCAGGGTTAAGGGGCGTGCATTTGCCTTTCAGACAGATACTGACGGACGGTTCTGTGTCTAAGCTGTGTCAACGTCAGCCCCAGTGTGCGGGAGCGTGTCTCACCAGTCCACACCACTATCACACATCAGGACTCTGTTCACCTGATACATTAAACGTGTATCTTAGTGGCTTTCTTTTTCTTCGATCTTATAAATATTTAATTCTGGAAATGTCTTGTTCGGAGAGAAGGTCAAAGCTAATCCCAAACAGCACAGCTTCCATGAAGGCCTACTGTTCAGACCTTCAAGAATTCCACAACTATTTATACTTTCAGGATCAACAGCTTCTGGGGCAATCAACTCTACACATCGTTTTTGTGCTAGTTTTCCCCACGTGATTTAATGTGCCTCCACCGAGCTAGAGATAGCTTCTAGTTCTCAAGTCTGCAGGAACCCACACCCCTGAGGGCCATGGGAAATGAGGGAATCGCAGTTTTCTAAGGACACAGGCATAATTTCTGGTAGGCCTGCCACACCCCTGCTTCTTCTACTTTATGGCAAGTTGCTAACAATAGGAAAAAGCAGGGAAAGAGTGTTCTTTACCTAACACTTCTTTCTGCAAATCGTGACACCTGACTTGCAGGTGCACTTCCTGCTGCTTGGATGACTGGATCTGCTGGGACCTCAGGACGGCTGTATCTGACAGCAGCTTGAGATTCTTCATTTCCTCTTCAAGGCACACCTTATTTCTCTGTGACGCAGTCAAACTTCTATTTAGTATCTGGATTTCTGTAAAGAAAATTCAAAGTTGAATCAAAAACTGATTTTCTTTTAGAAAATGAATTGATGAAAACGAACATGCCTTTTCTGAGAGCATAATGACACCTAACCAAAAGGTTAAACTTAAATTCAGTAGTGATTTTGAAAAAGACATGAGAAGGGCGTTGAATCGCTAAGTGGTGCATAGAAGACTTCAGTAGCTGCTTCCTAGACTTTAAATGATACCAAACGGCAATGCAGTGTACCTTTTAAGGCCTCATAAGTGAATCATATAACATCCAGGTCATGGTCTGGGGTTTATTGAAATTACACTGTTTTCTGGGCAACGAGATTCAGCATTTAAGCATGAGCGGGTTGGGTAGCACTCCTAAAACCGTGCCCAGGACGCATTCTATACGAACCACAAAGAAAGGTGGTGGGAGGAGAGGGCAACAAGGATGCCGTAGCTGCAAGGATAAACGTGTGGGGAGGAAGCTTTTAGTACTTAACAAATGTGTTTAGTGACTCTAATGGTATTGTTCCCCCTGCAACTGACACCAAAAGTCATCGTGGCAACTGTTGGTCACCATTCTATCCACTTAGATTAAGTGGAATAAAAGTGCCTTTGAAGCTCTTCTATTAAAGGGGTTAATTTTATGCAATGTCCTGAGCAATGTGAGGACCATATCCTCCGTCAGAACAGCTGTCAAGCCCCCCTCAATGTTTTCAGCATTGTGCCAAAGACCACCATTAAAACATGCACACAGAGTAACAAAGCTACAAAATTCATACAACCACAGTTAGCCGAACAGATGAGCATGGCCAACTGAAAATCCGGATGGTGTGCTGCTCCAAAATGTCCCCTGGGCACTCCCTTCCTCGGTTAGCCCCTCCTGGCTGCGTGACTGGAGTTCTGGCGAGGTCAGCTTGTTCTACTGCTCCTCAGGCCACCAGCAGGAACTGCAGCCACACCACCAGATGGACAGACAAACGGGGGACAGCCGAAGAGGCAACGTGGCCTGTGAATGGTCACAGGAGCTGTCACGCCACCACCAGAAGAGGGCACAGAGAAGACAGCACACCTCATGGGCTGGTGACAAGCAGCACCCAGAGCACAGTACAGGGAGAGAAGAGCAAAGGAGTCTGGGAGCAGAGGGGGCACCCAGCCCTGGACTGGGCTGCAGAACAAGGGCCCGGCACCTTTGCACCCTAACTCCTGCTCAAAATGGAAAACCTGGAGAAATGAATTGGCAGGGACCAACCAGTGGGCTTCTACGATATGCAGAGGTTACTTTACGTAGGATTTTCCCCTAAGAGCTAACCTGCTTCTTAGCTCAGGACGGCGCTCCCACTTCTGTGAGGATGACTACCAACACACAAGCGCACTGAACTGCAACAAGAACGTGGTCTAAGAACATAGCTACCGCTCTCCCTCACACCCAGGAAGTCTCTTGGCCTTCCTGGAGTCACCAAGGTGGCTCCTCGCGGCTGCGTAAACCGTGCTGAACCATAACTGTATCTCTAAGTCACAGTGACACTGCAGAGTAGCAACACATTCTGTCACCTATTTATCGCTTGCCAAAATGACACTGCTTGGGTTAGCTGCCTCTGTCAGTGAACAGCACAGTCTAAAATAACTACTCATGTCAATGTGACTTTCTATCTGACATTAAAAGAATAAGAATCTGCAATACAAATTTATTTGTAAAGTGTAATCTAACACATGGGAAAGTACAGCAAGATTTCAAAATTAACAGGAGCTGCAATGTTCCCGACAAGGAACTAGGAAAGAAAGCTCCATGGCAGTAAACCGAGTCACCCTAGGCAAGCTGCATACTCCTGGGTCTGCGGCAGTCCCACACTTATCGGTCATGGGTCCCAGGCTGGGGCTCGGGAATCGCAGTCCCTACCAGGTCAACCTCCACTGGTCACTGAGCCTGCCTTGGACCTTCCCTGGGCAACACCACCCCATCAAGAAGCTCCTCCCATCCTCAACATCTGGCCTGCCCAGCTCAACTGCTGCCTCTGTGGAAATCTTCTCGACCTGCTCTAGATGTGTCCTGATCTTCATGCCACCATTGACACATCTGTGCTGCGCCGATCATGCACAAACTCGTGGTCTATCACTGGACTACCAGGCACCTGAGGCCAAGGATGATGCCTTCCTCACTGACAGTTACCTCATGATTCCTACCACAACATCGAAAATGAACTGACAGAGCTCAGAACACAAGGAGGGAGGCCCAGGAGAAGAGAGCTGCTGGAGAGACACCTGCGAAGCACTGGCTGAGCACCCTGGACGAGCGACTGCCTCAGCCTTCATTTTGGAGGCTGGCCTTCCGAGCCCCATGTTAAACAGACAGTTAATATCAGACATCCAAAAAGAAGCAATGCTTTTAATAGGACAAGGAAGTAAGTCATTTTATCCTTGATTTCATCAGTGAACTATATTTTAAAGTCCAATTCTACACCTGAATTTTAAAAGTTCAAAAGCTACTCAGGGGCTGAGGGTGTAGCTCAGTGGCCAAGTGCTTGCCTAGAGTGTTCAACAGCTCTGGGTTCAATTCCCAGCACTGCTTAAAAAAAAAAAACAGGAAGAAAGAAAAAGAAAACAAGCTACTTAGTCAATAGTTGTTTTGAGAATGGAAGCAAAACGTATTTCACTAGGCGATGCAAGTACAGTTATTAGCATTAATCTCATATAATTTCTTTACCTTGTTAATATTTCTCTAGGGTTGGGGGTATAGCTCAGTGGTAAAGCACTTGCCTCGCATGTGTGACAACCTGGGCTCAATCCCCAGAATGGTTTAAAAAATACATTGTTTTTAGTACTATAAAATTAGTCAAATGAACTTCAAATGTGAGGGTCAGCTTGGTGTGGTGGCACACACCTGTAATCCCAGCAGTTTGGGAGGCTGAGGCAGGCGGATCCCAAGTTCAAAGGCAGCCTCAGCAACTTAGTGAGTTGAGTCCCTACATAACTTAGCAAGATGCTGTCTAAAAAGAAAAAAAAGGGGGGATCTGGGGGTGTGGCTCAGCGACTTAAGAAGTTTTACTATAATAATAGAAGAAAATCCTCAGAAATGAAAGCTATTAAATGAAGAAATCAGAAGATAGCATATAGGCTCTTAAATACTTAAATATTAATTCTTACACATTTTGAAATAAGTTTTTCATCTGCTCATAAGCACACTGGGCGCTCCTATCCCCTAGCTCCACTCCCCACACAGGCATTGCATGACCAAACCAGGAAACTCACGCTGACACAATCCAGCATTTGTTCAAACTTCACCAGCTGTACACACACCTGTGTGTTTTGTGCAGTTTTAACACACGTGCAGCTTCGTGTAAGGACACAATAACCCTGCTGCACCACATACCTGGCCTCATGGCCACACCTCCCAGGTCCCGCGTTCCTGTGTCGACAGTGCTGCGTGAACAGACGCACAGAGCAGGTGAGCTTTTGGGACTGACCTGTCTCACCCAGCCCGGTTCTCATGAGGCGCGTTCAGGTTGCATGCCTTGACTGCTCTCCTGTCGCTGCTGGAAGGTAGCGTGTGGGATGGAAGGCTGCTCTGGCGGCTGCCTGGTTTAGGCTGTGAACATCTGCATTCGGGAATGTTCTGTGAGCACAGGCTCCATCTCCAGGGTAAATGCCCAGAAGTGCAACTGCTGGGCCACGTGGCAGTGCAGGATCATCTTCCCGACTGCTCTGACATTCCTACAGCCGATGCTGCATGGCCTCGCTTCCCGGTCCCCGTGGGTAACGTGCTCAGTCTTTCAAAGTTCAGGTATTCTAACAGATGCTGCATTTCTCTGGTGGCCAATGACGTTGAACATTTTTTCCAGCTCGTATTTTCCAACAGTACCCACTTTGGTGAAATTTCTGCTCATGTCCTTTGCCCATTTTCTGACTGGATTTTTTTTTTGAATGAAGGGTTTTGAGAGGTTTTTTGCTGCTTTATGATGGGCAAGCACTCTCTCTTGGCCGCTGGATTCTCTGGCGTCTTTTCATCCTCTTAAGAGGGTCTTTCACAGTGTCCAAGTTCTTCCTTGCTGAGATCCAATTTACTGATTTTTCCTTTTAGGTTTTTGTAGCTTAGGCCTAAGAACTTTCTGGCCAATCATAGAATAGACTCTGACACTTTTTCCCAAAAAGTTGTACAGTTTTCATTGGACACTTATGTCTCTGACCCTTTTCGAGGTGTAAAGTATGAGGTTTAGGTTAAGGATTTTTATTTATTTATTTTTGCTTAAGGACACAGCACCATTTGTCCATTCATTGAAAAGGTTCTTCTTCTACTGAAGTGTTTCCAAAATAAACTGAGCCATAGGGTCCCACATAAATTGTGCAGTGGTGCATGCCTATAATCCCAGCAACTCAGGAGGCGGAGACAGGAGGATCACAAGTTCAAGGCCAGCTTCAGCCCTATCTCAAAATTAAAAAACAAAAAGGTCTAGTCTGGGGATATAGCTCAGTAGTAAAGTGCCCTTGGGTTCAATCCCCAGGACCAAAAATTAAACAAAAAATAAATAAAGTGCGCATACTTTAGTGGGTCTAATTCTATAAAATAAAAAAAAACACTATTGATGAAAAGCACTGATTTTGTTCCCTCCGATAGGCAAAATCTGCAAGTCCAATACAATGAACACACAAGAGCAGTTTAATTTGACAGGAGCACGGAGTTTAGCACAGAAGAGGACAGTAACAGCTAAGGTCCAGCCTCCTCGCTGTGCCTCCCTTACAAATGCGGACACTGAGGCTCCCTGTTCTTAGTGCGCTGCTGCAAGCCAGGGTGTGGACCAGCCTTCTGGATCTGGGTCCCTGCTCTTGGGAGTGCTAAGAGTTGAAGCCACAACACAGGCCAGCACAGGCCGCGCCTGCTGGACACAGTGGCTCCAGTAGCCTTTCTCCAGAACTGGAAACAGGCGAAGCCACCAAGGAGCCCACAATCTCCTGGCTCTGCCTCAAGTCTAACTGAGTAATGCTGAATTAAATAATCGGGACAGCAAACTAGGAATAAGGGACGTTGACAAGTTAACACGAGTGACAGGCGTGGTATTCTTCAGCTAAAATTCATATTCTCCTCCTCATTTTTGTAATTATAATCATAATGTTTTAAAAGTTTTTTAGAGTGTGGGAAAGTTTATTCAATTCTCTATACCTGCAGCAGCCACTAGAAATACATAAGGCAAGCACGATTTCAAATTTCCAGTAGCCACATTAAAAATGTGAAAAGAAGCATGTAAAATCCAGGGTGCTTTAACTCTAAATGTTACCATTTCAGCAAAAGGCTATCAGCCACATTTCAGGTGCCCTGGGGCCAGGGGTGGCTGGGCTGCCATGCTGGACGGCGCAGGGCTGCACACATCTCAGGCCCTTGCTCACTTTTTCACGTAGGTATGAGATTCTCAAGCTGCGCCAGAATAAACCTTTAAAAACACTGCGTTCTGAGCTGGAGCAGTCGCTCAGTGGTACAGTGCTTGCCTGGCATGTTCAAGGACGCGGGTTCAAACCCCAGCACCATGTACACTACTAAGTGTCAGAGAAACAGAAACCAGATGAAAAAATAAACTTGTTCTCTTTCTCTCCCTCTCTTTAAAAACAAGCATTCCATTTATGCACTCTGAGCATTTAAGATACACATTATTTAAAACTCACTGTGAAACTGGCAAGTGTACACGTTGACCTGGAGCCTCGGCTAGGCTGAAAGTACCATCTGTGCTGTCTGCTAGCTCGTGCTTGGGAACTGAGTCTCCCGTCCGTGTGTGTATCGTGACGCTCCTACGATCACCACTGTGAGCTTCTAACCCGGGCAGGCCTCTGACACAAATGAGGGTGAAGGTGAACGTAGGAGCCAGGGCTTGAGGACCAACTCCCGTCTCTCCATGTCAGACAGAACACAAGGGGTAACACGACTTATAAAGGAAAAGCATCTAATGGCTTTAATTCCACCTTTAGGAATTAACTATGTTAAGGGCAAAAAGTAGGATAAGACCACAAAGATCCACATGTGAAAATGTTCACCAAAAATACCTTAAATAGCAAAAATTATGATCAACCTGAAGGTCCATGAATAGAAAACTACCTAAATAAGACATGTTTCTACAGAGAAATACTGTTAACACCATTAACTGAAATGACTGTGTGTTCATGATTTAATTATACTAAGTTATCTATGTACAGAAAGAAAGAAAAGTTAGAAAGTTCTTTGCCAAGATGCCAACAGTGATGGTGTCTCTCTATAATGACATTACAGGTATTATTAAATTCCCTTTTCTCTTGCCCTTTGTCTTTATTTCCAGTTTTTACATTGACCTTGTTTTATGCTTATGGTTAGAAAAATCCTTGAAAGAATTTGAATTTGGGGGTGATTATTAAGTTTTTATATGTGCTTCCTTAGAAGTTCAATAAACAAGTTCCAATTTTTTTTTTTTAATCCAACTAAGAGGGCCAGGGAAGTAAACCTGGGCTTGATACCCAGCACCCCCTCCCAATTAAGAATTGTGTTACTCAAGTCAGATGTGGAGGCACACACCTGTAATCCCAGTCCTTGGGAGGCTGAAGCAAGAGGCTCACAAGTTCAAAGCCAGCCTCAGCAACTTAACGAGACCCTGTCTCAAAATTTAAAAAAATTTAAAAAGGGCTGGGGATATGGCCAGTGGTTAAGCACCCTGAGGTAGGGCATGCTTGCAATCAGCTACTCAACCTGCACAACCGAGGGAGACCCTGTCTCAAACACTAACACAAAGGGGGGTGCTGGAGAAGTAGCTCAGTGGCAGAGCACTTGCCCAGTATGTGTAGACCTCTGGTTTCAGTCCCCAGTACTACAACAAAGCAGAACCAAAAGCCTGTGTTCCTCATAATAATCCACGGAAAATTTGCTCCTGGCTTTCAGGCAGCAGCAGTTCAGGAATGAGCCTCCCCTCTCTCTGCAGATTACAGAAGTGATTCAAGAGCACTATCAAAAAGCTTTACAAAATACTCCGTCTTCAAAGCTGCACATCAAGAGTCAGCACTCGCACTGGGAAAACTCGGGTGTACTTAGCTCCACTTCAGCTCCCGAAGTTCACCGAACAGCTCCTAGGTGACAGTCACAACTCCTGTCCCCGAAGAGTTTTCTTCCTAGGAGAATGCTGGCAGCAGCACATTATTCAGTGGATGAGAATATTCCTGACAGTGATAAATACAGTTCAAAATAGAACAGGAAATTGGGATAGAAAGAAGCATACAAGATGACGATGTTGACGAGGGGAGTCAGCCAAGCTCTTTGGAGGAGACCTTTGAACCTAATCCTAAACCACAAGGAAGGGCGGCTGCTGATTCTGAGTGACCTTCCCGTCCTCCTTCCCGAGCCTCACGGGCCTCGTCCATCCACATAGTACAGTGACTCATTTTTAATGGCATGTTTCCAATTCTGACATTTAATCAATTTTTGTTCCCTGTGTTCTTACTTGTGTCCTATCCAAGAAGCCGTCGTTCACTTTCAGGTCATGAAGACATCCTGCTGTTTCTTCTAGTAGTTTTGTCGCTGGATCTCTTGGGGGTGGCTTCCTGGTTTATCCTGAATTAACTTCTGAGTGTGCAGTGAGGCGCAGTTGAGGTGCGTTTCCACAAGGCACCCACGCATCTCGCCACAGCTTGCCGAGGACTCTCTTGCTCCCGCCGGTCTGCTGGGGTGCTCTTGTCAACATGGTCACCAAGCTGGAGTCACTCACCAGGCTTTTCTGTTCTGTTGATCTAGGGCTGAGCTGTGACCTGATTACCGTCACTTCATAAAAAAATCTTAGGTGGCATTGCATCCCCCAGCCTTTGAATCAATAATGCTCTTTAAAGAGTTGCCTTTTTCTTGTTTACGGTTCAGCTACATCTTGCATTTATTTGAGGGGCTTACCTAGGACTTTTGCAATCCATCCCTAGCTTTTTAGTCTGAAGAGATGAACATCCTGCCCAGTCGTATGGCATGCAGGAGTGCAGCCCTCGGGTCACTCACCTCCTCTGCCCTTCACTCTCCGGTTGCCACATTACATCAGCGCTCTTTATACGCCCCATGATGTGACTTTTGCTTTAAATGAGCAGGCAAATTTTAAAGAAATGCAAAGGAACAGGAGTCTCATATTTATCCTATTTAGAATTTATGATGCGTTCATTCCTTATTGAGGATGCTGGGGCTCTGTCCATCTCTTTCAATATTCATTTTATTTCTCCTCTTCAAATTGAATAATTTCTTTCAATACATCTTATAGTTCGCTGATTCTTTTTTCTATAAATACAAAAGTTCTATACAAGTCCGTCCAGTTAATTTTGATTTGATATTATCTTTTTCAGTTCTAGAAATTCCAATTTTAATAGCTTCTCACTGAGGAGTTCTTTCTGTGCATTGTTCTTTCTGTCCGTGGCCATAGCCATAGCCAGATTTACAGTCCTGGTCAGTGTGAATATAACATGGTCCAGCTGCAAACTACTGCAGTACAGTATCACCAGAAAGCAAGTCACGCAGAACTTGTTCCCAGGTAGACAAATGTCATGTTCACACTGTGCCCTATTTTATTAAAAGGTGTTACATCTAGAAGTGCGCATACCTCAAGTTCAGCATACATGGGTGCTAAATAGGTTAACAGTCTTCAGTGTCGTCAGCAAGCTCGGATCTGCCTGCTGGTGAAGGTCTTGTCTCTGCGGTTGGCTGCTCAGGGTTGTGGTTACTAAAGGTTGGGTGGTACTGTGACAATTCTTAAAGTAAGAGTGATGAAGTCTGACCTATCCACTGACTCTTCCTTTCTTGAAAGATCTCCCTGTAGCACGTGATGCTATTTAGTAGCATTTTACCCACAGTAAAACTTCTTTCAAAATTGGAGTCGATCCTCTCAACCCTGGTGTGGCTTTATGAACTAAGCATGTAGTATTTTATTTAAATCCTTTGTCATCATTTCAGCAATGTTCACAGCCTCTTCCTGGAGCAGATTTAATCTCTAGGGACCTCTTAGCTTGTCCATAAGGATCAAGCCCTCCTTTGTGCAAGCTGATCGTGAGATGGCAGCAACTCGGTCACATCTTCAGGCTCCACTGTTATTCCGAGTTCCCTGGCTGCTTCCTCCACTCACATCCTGAAGCCCTCAGAGTCATACTGGAGGGTCAGAACCAACTTACTGCATACCCCTATTCTGCTGATATTTTCCCTCCCATGGACAATGGATGTTCTTAGGGGATCTAGTATGGAGAATCCTTCCAGAAGGTTTTTGGTTTACTTGGCCCAGATCCATCAGAGAAACTGCAGTCACTGGCAACTATAGCCTTATGAGATGTATTAACAGTAAGACTTGAAATGAGAATCAAACCTTGATCTGTGGGCTGCAAAATGAGCGTGTGTTAGCAGGCATGAAACAACAGAGTGGCAGATGAGCATCATCCTCAGTGCCCCTACCACGTGAGTCCGCCTGTCCTTTGAAGCCTGGAGCCAGGCACTGACTTCTCTCCAGCTGTGGAAGCCCCACATGGCATCTTCCTCCACACTGGAAGTGCAGTGCCCGGCACGGCCACCGTCCTGGGCCGCCTTTGAGGGGACTTCTGGGGGCCTTGCAGCTTCTGCATCAGCACTTGCTGCTTCACCTGCCGTTGATGTCGTGAAGGAGGCTTCTGTCCTTGGGAGCCACCTCTTCCGACCCTACACTGCTCCCCAACCTCCTCCCCACTCAGCCTGCTCAGGGCTGAAGGGTGCAGCCTTGTGTCAGTCGGCTTTGTACTGCTGTGACAAACACCTCAGAAGAACATCTTGGAAGAGAAAAGATTTATTTTGGTTCATGGTTTCAGGGATTTCAGTCCAAGGTCAGCTGGCTCCAGTGCCCAGGGCCTAGGGTGAGGGGAACTTCATGGAGAGGGATTTGGTGGAGGGAAGCTGCTCGGCTCATGAAGCCAGCAAGCAGCCAGAGAGAGCGAGCGGGCTGGGGCAGAGACAGGGGATGAGCCGGCCACAGGGCGAGAGCAGAGAAGCCACACAGAAGGGCTGCTGAGTGCCTGGGCTAGCGCACTCACCTGGCAAGCACAAGGCCCCACACAAAACAGATTTATCGGCTAAGTTCACCATCTTACATGGGCAAGATTCATGGTGCTCCGAAACAATTACGAGTGACATCAAAGGCACGGATCTCAGCTCAGCATAAGAGATAAGATCACAATCAAGTCTGAGCTATCCTGAGAATTACCAAAACGGGACAAGAGCCAGTGCTGCTGGGAAACGCCCAGCAGAGGCCTGTCAGGGTGGCCGCTCTCTCAATGTTAGAAAAGAAAGCAGCACAGGCGATGAGGCGGGCGAGCCTTCCATGCGTCATCTGGATGATTCCAGCGTCTCTGTTCACTGCCTCCTCTTCAAGGACGGGCCACACTTTGTTCCTTTCCAGGTATGGTGATCTTGGATTGTACGCTGCACACCGCGGATGGTATCTTGTGCAGCCTGGGTTCTGTTAAGTTCCTCAACAGAGTACTGAGCTGTGTTGTCTTGTGTTGTGTTAACAAGTAATTGATTTGGCTAAATGTAAGCTGTAATGTCTTTTCCCCCTGGGTAGGGATCAGCTAAAATGTCACCCTGGGTAGGGACCAGCTAAAATGTCAATTACTTTAGTCTTGAATCTTCTTATGCCAGTATTTCAAGGAGAAGCCAGAAATTTGGGAAACATTTATATGCAAAACATGGGCTCTCGGGGGGCTGGAGTGGTGGCTCAATGGTTACGGTGCTTGCCTGGCATGCACAAGTCCGTGAGTTCGAACCCCAGCACCACATACACAACGAAGTGTCAGAGCAACGAAAGCCACATGAAAAACTAAATAAAGTTGATTCTGTCTTTCTCTCTCCCTCACTGTTCCTCTCTCTTAAAAAAAAAAAAAAAGCTTTAAAAGAAAAAAAGTATGGGCTCTCCCCCTGTGGGCTCTTCCCTGGGGTACTCCCTCACTCCTCAGGCAGGGACTGCTTTGATCTGCATTCTCCAGTGTTAAGGCCAAAACCAATACATATTCCTACCAGATTCTTAACTTCTCTGCATGGGGCAAAATGTACCCTGCCCTCAGTCCAACAGCCTTTAAAAAAGTAAAAGGTTAAAAAGAAAAAAGAACTCATCAAGTTCTACGTCCTTCTTTCAATGTTAAAAAAATTAACAGACCATTTCTTGGAGCAATTCTAGGTTCATGGTAAAACTGGCAGAAGGTAGAGAAATCCCACATGCCCCAGTGTTCCCGCCTACACCAGAACGGGGCATGGGCTATCATCGAGGGACCCACACCAGCACAGCAACAGAACTTGGAATTCAGAGTGCACACTGGGTCCCCTCTGGGCGCTGTGCCTTCTCAGTTCTGATGGTCACATGCTAATACGCAGCCACCACTGTGGTGTCCTAAACATCGCTGTGCTCCGCCCATCTGTCCTTCCCTGCACCTGAGCCCTGGACACCACGGGATTTTCAGTGTTGGAGAGCTTTGCCTTTTCCAGATGCACAGCTGTGAGCACAGCGGCCACCTTCTGGGACCGGCACCTTCCACTTAGCAACACGCCTTCTTTCCAGATTTGACACCCTCCTTTATGCACTTGGCTTTGGTCACTTTCCAGTGCTTTTAGGGAATCAATATGCCCAGAATTTATACTTATTATCTGTGGGAAGGCTGATCTAACAGGAGTTATTCAGCCATTAAGAGAAGAAAAAAAATTTAAATACATATTTGTACAATCAACAGGAATAAGCAGACTTCTGGCCACAGCTGAAGACAGAGCCTATCTGGTGAACCTGTACTTGGTGAATGTCAGGGTTAGAGTAGATGTTAAAGGTCGTCTACTGCACCAACCAGTAACAGATTTAACAGTGGATCCTAAGTCCCATAACATATAATGAAATGTCACTATTTCATTGCTTATAATGTACCATTTACAAAAAAAAGGTTAATTCTGTTCTAAACATATGTAACAAACCTGTCAAGGCTGTTTCACTTATAGATTTAATTTGCAGAAAAACTTCTCCTTTCAGTGAAGTCCAGTCTTGAAAATTATCATAGATTTCATTTTTAATACTGGTTAGCTCCCTTTTAGTAAAAGTAAGTAATGAAAGAGTCTTATTCCAGAAATATCTGTACTCCGACAATCTTTGACTGCAAAGTAGTAAAATAAAAGGTTAGGATTTTTGAAAAGAGTAAGCATAATAACAAATATTTCTTCAAAAACTGTTATGAGTAGTCGAGTGACTGCGCATGGAGACCACCTTGGAAGGAAGGGAGATGCAGCATGCTCCATCCTGAGACAGACACACACACAGCGCCTTGTAGCCGAGGTGCACGGTCCCCCAACTCACTCCCATCTTGCTATCATCTTAACTACAGAAAAGGTCACCAGCTTCATGCACACTCAGTCTAAATTTCTATTCAACAGCAAACATTTATACAAGAAAATGAGGTCCAAGCCATTTGGTCACAGAGCCCAGAGAGCCCTCCAGCGCTCAGGAGCTGGGGATCCTGTGTGACAGCCTTCTTCCCACAGACACCATTCCCCAAGCACTGTGAAGCCTGCCCCAGTGCTACAACGCAAATAACCACATGTCTTGTCATCACAGGGGCCTGATCACTTCAGATAGCATGGCTAGGATTTCCTTCCCAATGGGGCAGGAGGCAGCCCTAGATTTGGGAGTTTTCAGCAAACAGTGCTGACTGAAGCCCAGGGTGAGACGGGCCGGAGGACACAGGTCTGCGGGACAGCGCCATGACCTGCCTTGATCATCAACATCTTGGTACCTGCTTAGCAGCAGGGACAGAGTGGAGATGGCAGAAGAGCTGAGGATGCACTGGACAGTGTGGACTCCTAAGGACCTGAAACAGAATCTGCCAGAGGAGACTCGGGAGCCATTGGTAAGCAGAAGGAAAGCCAAACGAATAAGGCTAGCAAACTTGGTTTCTAGAAGAAAGCAGAGGCCAGAGCCCAAGGCCTCAGACAGGTTGAGCAGAGTCCAAGGTGGCTAGTGTTAAGGTCATGGCTGGTGACCTCTGAGAGGCATGAGGCAGGCAAGGGCTGCACCGTGGGGAACACAGTCAGCACGTGGCACCAGCTGTCCCAGCCCTGACCAGGAGGCAAGGGGGGCAAGGATGAGAGACAGTGGAATGGGAGGTCAGGACGAGGAGGGAGACAGTGGGTGTGCAGTCACACAGCTGACACCCCATAAGACAGCGGTCACTCCTAGAAAGGACAGGCGCAAAACAGGCCTCCACCGGAGTGACCAGACCCATGGGACGGCCCAAGGCGCTGCACAGCTAAGGCAGAGGCCAACTGAGAGCGGAGAAGGTGTCCGCATGGCAGAGGGGCACAGGTTGTGAGAGGCCATTTCAGGGGACCATGCTGCACATGCGTGGGTGTCAGGAAGGACTGGGGAGAGGCAAGGAGCAATGTTCAGCTGAGACGAGGGGCAACTGCGAGGGGCCCAAGCCTGCACAATTCTCTGGGGAAAAAGGCACAAAAATAATAAGATTAGGGTTTAAAAGAGTGTAATAATTTACACAATGAGACAAATCACTACAAATAAAAGTTGTGTTTTTTTTTTTAAGAAAGAGGGAAAATGAGAGAGAGAGAAAGACAGAATCAATTTAATTTAGTTTTTCATGTGGCTTTCATTGCTGACACTTCGTTGTGTATGTGGTGCTGGGGTTTGAATCCACATCTCATGCATGCCAGGCAAGTGCCATAACTGCTGAGCCACTGCTCCAGCCCTAGATAAAAGTTTTAAAGTTGATGAATTTCACTAATACCACAGAATACAGGAAAAGAATGTGACTTTTCAAATGCCTGCAAGACTTCTTGCTCACATTTTTGGCTGTAAGCTCACAATCGGCTCAACAGTGAATCACATGGCGAGGGTGGAGACCGCAGCTGTGCCCTGGCACGCCACGAGATGCGTGTGGTTTTAGTAGCAGTCGTTTAGAAAGATCTTTGGCTTCATAGACTATTATTAGTAATGCCACTTAAGTATTTAGTGTTGTCAAATTTAGGGAACTCCATCAATTTTTTTATACAATTATAAGACTTTTAGTATTTCAAGGTTCTTCAAAAGTGACTAGAGGCTGGAGCAGTGGCTTGGCGCTCACAGCACTTGCCTGGCATATATGAGTACACGGGTTCAAACCCAAGCACCATGTACACAGCTAAGTGTCAGAGCAATGAAAGCCATGTGAAAAACTCAATAAAAACTGATTATCTGGCTCCCTCTCTCTCACTGTCCTTCTCTCTTTAAAAAAAAAGGGGGGGCACTAATCTTAATTTTCTTTGAAATAAAACTCATGAATCAGTTTATCTTAGATGTCACCTTTGAAGTACTCCATGATTTTTATGTTCAATATGTTAGCGGTTGTCAAATGAGTAAGAAACAACTCTTTTTCCAATATATTTGAATAATTAACTCCTCTTCTTTGGATTATCGACCCAATCATTTTTATTAAAAATTTATCTTTCTCTTGGAGCTGGAGCTCAGTGGTTTCAGCACTTGCCTGGCATGCACGAGAACGCAGGTTCAAACCCCAGCACCATGTACACAACGAAGTGTCAGAGCAATGGGGGCCAAATGAAAACTAAATAAAATTGATTCTTTCTCTGTCCCTCTCTCTTAAAAAGAAAAAAAAAAAACATTATCTTGGGCTGGAGCAGTGGCTTGGCGGTTAAGGTGCCTGCCCGGCGTGCACAAATACGTGAGTTCAAACCCCAGTACCACGTATACACCAAAGTCTCGGAGTAACGAAAGCTGCATGAAAAACTAAATAAAAAACATTGTTTCTCTCTCTCTCTCTCTCTCTCATTGTCCTTCTCTCTTTAAAAATAAAAAAAAAAACTTATCTCTTAATGAATCAACTTGGATACAATCTAAAAAAATTACCATTTGCTTTATGCCAGAAAAATTTCTATTGCTTAAATTGCTCATTTCTTACTTTTATTTCATTAATTTAAAAAAGATCAAATGCATCCAAATTTTTAGTCTACAACTTCTTGCTTATTTTATTGAAGCTATTCTAAGACACCTTTCCAAATGGCAATCACAATGGTGTACTTCCAAGTCACTTCTCCCTTACTGAGACCCCCACACCTGTCCCTACTCCAGAGCATACTGACATCAGAAATGGGACAGGGGACAGCAGAGTGGAAGCAGAACTTTTAAACCATTGGAACTAAACCATCTCAGCTTCATCCTGGGTCCTCCTAGGTCTTTAGAAGAAGAGTTGAGAGAGAAGCACCGTCTGATTCACAGGAAAGCCTTCTCAGTCAGCATCCTCTTCCTCCGTGCGATAAACGGCAACACACAATTTCTGAGAGCCTTAGGACTAACAGTACGGATTCTTCACCTGAGGACCCAGGGCTCCAAATCTGGAGGCAGAAGCCAGGCACAGTGGCGCACGCCTGTAATCCCAGCAGCTCAGGAGGCTGAGGCTGGAGGATCGCAACTTCAAAGCCAGCCTCAGCAATTTAGCAAGCAACTGAGTGAGATCTTGTCTCAAAATTACAAAAAAAGAAGGGGAGGTGCTGGGGATGTGGCTCAGATTATGCGCCCCTGGGTTCAGTCCTAGGAACAAAAAAGAAAAAAATCCTAGGGGCAGGTATAAGTGTTTGGAGGACTAGAAACCTTCTTTATGTAGAAAAACATAAGCCACACACACACATGCACACAAACTAGTACAAACTAGTAAACAAGTTCATCAAGGCTGCAGGGCACAAGCTGCACATGTGAAAAAAATTTTATTTCTGTATATTAGCAACAGCAAATCCCCAAAATAAAATTAGGAAATAGTCCCATTCACAGTAACAAAAAAAATATCAAAAATATAATAAGAGGCAGTGGGGAGGGGAGAAAAAAATAAATGTTCTCTGAACAATAAATGTCAATTCTCACACTTAAAAAAAATATACGGGGGCTGGAGCAGTGGCTCCGCAGTCGCAGCACTTGCCTGGCATGTACGAGGACACAGGTTCACACCCAGCACCACCACGTACACAATGCCGTGTTGGTGCAACGAAAGCTCCCGAAAAACTAAATAAAACTGATTCTCTCTTTCTCTTCTTCTCACTGTCCCTCTCTCTCTTTAGAATATATATATGTATACACACACACATACATATATAATATTTAAAATGTTATATATATAAAGAGAAGTGCAAGAAAACCAAGCAGAGCTGGAGAGGTGGCTGAGTGGTACAGTGCTTACCCGGCAGGCACAGGTCCTGGGTGCAATCCCAACACCACACACACAAATAAAGGAAGAACAAGAGCCAGATTGAAAAAACAAAACAAAACACTCTCACTCTCTTTAAAAAAAAAAAAAAGCTCTTGAGAACCAAACATCTCCGTGGAAATATATAACCTTCACTAATTACAATATTCACTATTTTTAAGGTGGCAATTCTCCACAAATTGATTATAGATTTAATACTAAACACACTGAAGAAGTTGACAGCTGACCCTGAAACACATGTGGAACGGCGAGACGAGGCAGCAGAGCAGCCAACACAGTCTTGAAAACAAGCAAGCTGAGGGCTTCCATGCCCTGGTTTCAGACTGACTGAAAACCACAGTGTTCAGAACGTGGTGCTGACACTGAAAGACACATGCATGGACAGGACAGAGCAGAGACCCTCTCTGTTCACAGCAAGTGGATGTTGGTGAAAGGCACGGAGGCCTGTCGACAGTTCAAGAAGTCTTCTCAACCAATGGTGCTGGAAAGTGAAAATCCCCATGAGAAGAGATGAATTCAGATTCTCATCTCACCTCATATCCAGAAATTAACTCGAATGGATCCTAGACCTAAACGGAACAGCGGAAGCAATAAAATTTCAGAAGAAACTCTAGAAAAATCTTTGTGGCCTTGGCTTAGGCAGTTAAATAATATTACCAAAGCACAGTCCATAAAAGAGAACACATGTTATATTTCATCAAAAAGTAAAAGCTTTTGCTTTTCAAAAGACACCACTAAGAAAATAAAAAAGCAAGTTACAGTTTGGAAGAAACTATCTGCAAATCATATTTCCCAAAGAGGACTTTTACCCAGAATGTATCAAGAACTCCTCCAGTCCCACCATAAGAAAACAAGCAATTAAAAAAAATAGGCAAAAGATTGAAGTAGATATTTTATCAGATAAGATATGCATATGGTTAATAAGCATGTCAAGCAATGCGCAGCACCACAAGTCACTTAGAAAACAAACTGAAGCCACAGTGAGATGCTATTTCACATCCTCTAGCATCCACAAGCCAGATGACAAGAAGGGTGCAAGAACCAGGAGAAAGCAGAACCTTCATTCCTGGTGGGATTGGAACTGTACAGCCACTTCTGAACCAGTTCAGCAGTTTCCGAAAAAGCTAAATGTAGGGGCTGGAGCAGTGGCTCAGTAGTTCCAGCCTGACATGTACGAGAACGCAGGTTCAAACCCAGGCACCACATGCAAAACTAAGTGTTGGAGCAACGAAAGCTAAATAAAATTGATTCATTCTCTCTCTCTCTCTCCCTCTTAAAAAAAAAAAAGCTAAATATAAATTAACCACAGAACCCAGCAATTCTGTACACAGGCATCTACTCCAAAGAAATAAAAACATGTCCACACAGAGACTTGTATGTGAGTTTTTAAATATAGCATTATTCATAAGCATCAACATGTGGAAACAACCCAAATGCTCACTGGCTGTAAAACAATTAAATAAGTGTGGTATATCCATACAATGGAAAACTATTTAACAATAAATATGGGAAATGCTGAGAAATGCCATAACATAGATGAACCTCAAAACTATTACTGGTGAAAGCAGCCAGATGTGAAAGACCATAGACAGTACGATTCTCCATATCTGAAATGTCCAGCAAACTGTAGAAACAGGAAGGTTAGTGACTACCTAGACCAGGGGTAAGAACAGATTTATTGGAAATGGCGTAAGTCTTTTTGGAGATGATTCAAATGATCTAATATTGGTAACCGCTATACAACTCTGTAGATTAAACATTATTAAAAAGATGTGGGTGATAAACTATAGGATCGAGACCAGAAAACAAAGCTAGAACACAGCTGGGAAAACTCAGAAGATAAACGGAAGGGCTTGATGAGACCGAAGAGTTGCAGGAAAAATTAGAGTTTGGAGTTGGCATCGAAGTTTTAAAAGATGACATAGGCTAGATTTCAAAACAGAATAATTAAAGACTATGTATTTTATGTTTCAAATATCATAGGACAGAATCTTGGTAGGAGCCTCTAAAGGTGCACATCACCAGACATATCACACGGGTGCAAAGATGGACCCGTGGGCCTCCACACAACTTCCAGGAAGTGCAGGGTGCCTGGGTTCCGTGGCTTTGGCATCACTTACAGGCCTTCCAAAGCCACTGTCATTTTCAGAAGAGTCTATTCTGATCAGTGCGTGGACCAGAGCCAACCGGGCCTGCTGCCACTGCTAAGGACCACTGCCCTGCAGAGAAAGGCTGGAAGGCAGGAAATCGTGTGCAGACAGTGCCTGGGGCAGGGCGTTAGGCCTGAGGCAATGGACAAGCGAGGGAAAGACCAGGATTGCAGGTGACCCCTCAGATCTGACCTAGTCCAGTTCCTTTGGAATCCCTAAACAAAGATGACCGCCTCCAAGTGGACAGCTCAGGTTTCTCTCCCTCACCTGTTTAAGAAAGACTACACTTATGGCTCCTTTCCTTTATCCACAGCAATCACTAAATTTCGTGTCCTAAGAGATACGTTTAAATGATCATAAGCTAGTTTAAATCAGTTTACAGTGATGCAACAGCAGTCACTGAAATCTCCGACCCCTGCTTGGTTTTATTTTTACCAGTACACCCTTCCAGTCAACACAGCTACAGTGAAAATACAACAAAACCAGTAACTGCACACTTTCTGCAGCACAAACTTTAATTTGCAGTAAATGTCCAGGTGGATGGCTACTCCAAAGTTGTTCTTAGCATACTCCTTTTTATATATATCAGATACTGGACTCCTAATATGTGACTTTTTTTGGCTAAAAATAAACAAAAATCACAGATCTATATAAAACATGTAAACAAACTAATCAGTTAAAAGAATAACTCTGGGGGCTGGAGCGGTGGCTCAGTTGTTGGAGTGCTTCCCTGGCATGCACAAGGACCCAGGGTTCGAACCCTAGCAACACATACACAATTAGGTATCGGAGAAACAAAGGCCAGATGGAAAAATAAACAAAATTGATTCTCTTTCACAAACAACTCTAGGCTTGGGGTACAGCAAGCATGCACAAGGCCTGGGGTTGAATCCCCAGTACCATTAAAAAAAATGTTAACTCAAAATTTTTGCTAACAAAATTAAAATGTACAATAATATAATTTTTAAATATGTATGTCTAACTTTCTTAAAGAATTGTAAAAGCGGGGCTAGAGCGGTGGCTCAGCAGTTACAGTGTTTGCCTGGCATGCGCAAGTACATGAGTTCAAACCCCAGCACCACATACACAATGAAGTGTCCAAGGCATGAAAGTCTCAGGAAAAACTAAATAAAAATTGCTTCTATCACTGTCCCTTCTTTCTTTAAAAAAAAAAAAAAAAAGGAATTGTAAAACCATGAATAATGCGGATGACTTGAAACTGTTCCATAATATTCTGAAGCCACTAAAAGGTTTTCTGGTGACAAAAATGGTCACTTGTGTTCTGAGTAGATGTCATTCATTCATTCTTTCAAAAATTAGTTATTATGCATCAGTTATGTGAAAGGTATGTGGCCAGTAGGTTACCACCAGATAACACATTTTAAAAACCAGCAGCCCAGTGAACTTTTTAGCAGAATGTTTCTGGTAATAATTAGCAGATGAAGAAGAGAAACCTAACATTCGCAAAAAACAGCCACTTGTCACGTCGACTTACCCTGTATCCCTTTTCTAGGAGCCAAAACTTACCCAAAAACGCAAAAGGAGCTTCTTTCTCATAAACATTCTCAATATAGTCAACGATACTGTTACTTATTATTTTTATTTCTTCATTCATTTTGTGGCAGTGGGGATTAACTCATGGGTGTTCTACCATGAGCTATATTCCCACCTTTTTATATTTTTTTAAATTTTTTGAGGCAGGGTCTCATTAAGTGGCAGAGGCCTCTAACTTACAAACCTCCTGCCTCAGCTTCCTGAGTTGTAGGGATTAGAGAGACATGCGCCAGCACAATGGGCTTCAGTGCTATTTTTAAGAAAAAAGTGCTTGGTAGGTTGTTTAGAACGCTGGATTTTACCTTTAGGTATTATAAGCCCTCCAAAGAAGATATAAAATCAGAAGGAACAGCATTTATGTTGGAGAGCCCTAGCTTCAGGAGGTCATTACTGCCATTTACAAAGTGCCCCTCTTCCATCACATTTCATCACAGAACTATCACTCAAGAGGTCACACCGGGGGTACTGACCAAGAGGAAAACGCGTTAGCTAGTGTGCTTTCATTTTATATGTCACTACAAAATAAGAATAAAAACGAGGTGTTAACAGAGCAAGGTGTTTGCCCAATTTAAATTTTATTAGTAAAACTATTCAGTTGATATAATGATTATTAAGTAAAGCTATTTGCATTTTTCTCAATCACATCAGATACAGAAATTGTAACATTTGATGTGTTTGAATATTTATATAGTCATTATTAAATGTATCTTTTCAACTTTTAAATCTTTTAGCTCTTTAAGAATACTCTTACCTGAAGACTTGTGATAGTCTATGTTTAATTTTTAACTCATGTTGCAATCGACTCAATTCTTTCTGTACTCTCATAAATTCATTCTGTTGATTTTTTAACTGCATGCTCGCACCTTGAATTCTAAAAATATAAACAAATAGTATGTTACAAGCTTAAATATTCCCTAAAAATCACTTTACATTAAAATGCAAATATACTTTAAATAGAAATAAGTAGAAAAAGAAACAGTATATATACTCTATGAATGTGCAAATATATATATATATATATACACACATACATAGAGAGAGAGACAGAGTGTGTGTGTAAGTGAGGGAGAGGGAGAGAGAAGGGATCCTGTCCAGATCCCTGGACAGGAAAGTGGAACTAACGGGTGGGGAAGAAGGAAAGAGTAATGAAGAAAAGCAGGACTCTAACTCTGTGTTCTTTTGTGTTGTTAAATTTTCATAATAAACATGCATTCATAAATATTAAAATATAAGGTATTAATTAATTTTTATTAGAGTGACTGATACACACAATTTAAAATGTCAACTATTACTGAAATGGTTATAAGCAACAACAGTAATCATTTGCCCTTACCTATCCGCCACTGCCCACGGAACCACTTACAATTTTCCTCCTGTTTCTTCTTTTGCATATTATTAAATACCATGTTTACACTGCAGTTGCTTTCCATTTCATGTTAGATATTACCTAGTAAATTAATGCATATAACTGACAGTTGAATTTGACTGCACACACGCATAGTCTCACATAACACCTGTTCCCTGGTGGCCACTTCGATGTTCATGATGTACCAGTCCCCACCCCACCGCCTGTATTCCCCTAGTCCATTACTGTGGGAGAAGCTCCAGCACTTTCATTCCCATGCCAGACAACAGCTGAGGGAGAACGATGGCTTAGTCTGTGCACTGCCACTGTCTCCTCAAAGCACCACCAAGCACCGATGCAGAATCGATTCATGCAGCCCCACCTAGATTTGTTTGAAGTGATGCTGGGAAGATGAGTCCAGGTGTTTTCATAGTTCTGCATCTAAGTCGGGATGGAAAACAGATATCGGGCAGGCGGCTAGTAACTATACACCTACACTTCCCCCGCCCCTCCCGCTTCTCATCTTCCCAAGGTCGTTCAATCAACCATTCTTATGAAATTACATTCTGCACTTACATTATTCTTCTCTGGTAAGCCACGTATTATGCCATGATCACATTTATATTCTTGTACAACTTTTTGCTGTCTCTGGAATTAAAAATGTTCTTTTCTTTCTTAGTTTTTTGTATATCTATCAAATCTTCTTCTTAACATGCTAAACTGGGAGAGCTGTGAGCTCTCTGCTGTTTTTGCAATGTTGTACAAGTCTAAAATCATTATAAAATGAAAAGTTATTAAATGGATGGTTTGTCCATATACAATGAGTATTTGCATACGTCCAACATATCTATCATATAAATTATGGTGTAAAAGAGGTGCATTTTAAATTTTGGAAGTTACCAATACTGTTCTAACAGCAAAAATAAAAGAAAATAACCTTTGTGGTCACCCTTCAAGGCCAGTATATTCCGTACATGGTCAGTACTAGAGGAACAAAAAAACAAATTGTGGTCCTCTGCAATGTTACACGAAAAAACAAAAACAAAGAATGAAGCAGACCCTGCGTCCTGGCAAGGGAAGAGCACCAAGACTCACTCTTAAGGAGAGGAAAACCGCCAGTTGCGACTTACAGATCCAAAGTGCACCATGAACCACGCATGTCATGACAGTTCTAGACACATCACAACAATCTTAGCAATATTAAGTCAGTTGCCCTTAGCAACAAGCCAGGTGGGAGGAGGGTTAAGGGGGTTGCAGCGTTTGCTAGAATATTTAGAAATATTTACAATGAAGATGTATTTAGGCGTTGCCTGAAAATCTAAAATTAGAATTTCTTTTAAAACCTGTATGGCCTCATTGTGTGCATATAAGCATATTTCAGGTTTGTAAATGGGCAAACACCTAGAAATAGTAGAAAGAAATTTAAGTGTATATAGTACACTGGTGAATGATAAGATTTTTTAAAATATGTATTAAACATTCCTTAATAAAGGTCTCCTCCAGGGCTGGCGTACAGCTCAGTAGTGGAGTAGGCACCAGGCCCTGGTTAGCTGTGGCATGGAGTCACACGCCTGCAGTCCTAGCTAGTCAGGAGTCCAAGACAGGATTGAGGCCAACCTTGGCCACACAGTGAGACCATGTCTCAAAAAAAAAAAAAAAAAAAAAAAATATATATATATATATATATATATATATATAAAAATAAGAGCCTACTCCATGTGAAATTTCACTCGGAGAAGAATTCTCAGCCTGCATTTTGGTAAAACACTTTCCTTTCGCCCTTAGAAAAGTGCACACTCAGACACTTCCCAAGGTCCCACCCGGAGTGGAGGTCATGCCTGATAAGTCCTCTGCCCTCTGATGACATCCTGCGAAGCCTGGGCACTCTGCAGTGGCCAGGGTAGTGCTTCCTTGGATCAAAGCCTAATACCGTCACCAACGTGGGGCAGGCGTGCAGAGCGTTCGCTCTTACTGCCACGTGGGAGGAGCCCTGTGAAGCGAGCATTCCGCAGAGCGCCTCAACACAGCACAAACTGTGCAGGAGAAATCGCAGCGCTTGAACGCTGTGCTGCTGTCCTAGCACAGCTTTCCTGAGCACGGTGAGGTCGGCTCGTGTTCCTCGGGACCCGCCAGCTCAGCTCTGAGAACAGCACATTTACCACCCTCATCATGGCCAGGCGCGAATCTGAGCTGTGAAACACAGCAGGGAAAGGCGCCATCCATTTTAAGCACTTTTCATTTGGATCGTCTACTAATATTACTCAACGCGAAACCATCCTCAAGGAAAATACTTCTAAACTCCCTTTAACTAACCTCCACCCTAAAATCAAGCACGTTAGAAAACACAAAAAAGCTGATCACATGGCCAGACTTTTACCACTTCTAATCTACATTCTTTCTTGTCAAGCTCCTGAGTCTAAAGATTAATTTTTTTTCAGTCTTTCCCTCAGACTGGTTTTGCAGCAATCAAAGACGACAGATGAAGTCCAGAGTCTGGAAAAACAAAGTGGGAGATTTTTAGGCTTGCATCCTACCGAGGTCTCACTGGCGCAGGCATCCAAGTACCGAGGGGGAAATTAGGACCACAACGAAGACAGCAATCAGAACAAGTCGGTAGGGTGCTCGGGGAGCTCCAGGGACCCAAAGGGTCTGCCAACGATGAGAAGCGGATGGAATTAACCACTGCTAAATGCATTTCGAGAACCGAATCCCCTGTCACGAGAGAAGCGGGTGTGGTGGGGAGTCCAAGAATCGCAGACAGATAAATCACTCAGGGTTCCACAAAACCAGAAGAACTCATGCTGCAGAGCAGACACAAGCCGTCTGTGAGACCCCAGGGCGGAAACGAGGCCACCTCGCCATTCTCAGAAGCTGCTGCAACTGCAGAACAGGAGCGGGCACCCGGCAGGCAGCACGGGGGACAGCAGCAACTTTAAAACAGAACAATGTGTCGATACAAATGCTTGCTTCCTGTGCAGTGGCATTCTGCTGCTTTCATTTGGAAATTCAGTGTGACATCCAAAATTCCTACAAACTTCTGAGTTACTAAAATACATCCTTTTGTTAGAATCATTTTTTTTTATACCATTCTCCAGTACATTGTTATTGTACTCAAAGTACCCAAAAAGGGAGGGGAAAGGTACACTGCATTGGACTGAATCAATACTGCTTTTTAAACTAACTTCACTTAATTAATCTCATTTGGGCTCTATTCTTTGATTATTCACTTATTTTCCTATGGTCTCTTTAATACACAATTAAAATAATAGGTCTTCCTTTAACTAAATATAAAATTCATCTAACCTTCCCTCCCAAAGGTCCCACTCCAAATACCACAGCCAGTTCAAGTTTCTACCCTGTTCCCACCTCACCATCGGGATTGAATTTTAACTTGAGTTTTGGCATAGAAAGGCCACATCCAATCCACAGCATTCCACCTGTCCCCCAAAAACTTATGTCCTTCTCATACAAAGTGCATTTATTCCATCCCAGTATCTCCAACATTTTGACTTGTTTCAGCATCAAAACTCCACAGTCTTGGAGCTGGAGCAGTGGCTCAGCAGTTACAGTGCTTGCTGAGCATGTGCAAGGATGCGGGTTCGAACCCCAGCACCATGCACACAACGAAGTGTTGGAGCAACGAAGGCCACATGAAAAACTAAATAAAATTGATTCTTTCTGTGTCCCTCTCTCTCTTTAAAAAAAAAAAAAAAAAAAAAAAGCTCCACAGTCTCATTTGAGACTCAAGCTATAAACCTGTAAAATCAAAGTTATCTGCTTCCAAAATGCAACAGAGGGACAGGAATCAAGTGAATGTTCATAACCCTAAGGGGAGAAGTAGGCAGGGGTGGGGGGAGAAGAGGGACGGAGGGAACTGGCCCAAAGCAAGTGTGAACTCAGCAGGTCAACAGTGAATCCTGAAGACACAGACCAATCCATCAGCCCATGTGCACCTCCTGGACACATTGGAAGGGGGACGGACCCTCCAGATCCCAGGAACCCTGAGCCCCCAACTTTGCTGCACTCAGCCCCCAGCCTGCTGTCTTGGGTTACACACGGGTGCACAGGGCATTGCTAGGCTGCTGTTTGGATCTGAAATGTTCCCCAAAGGCCCGTGAGTGGCGCTACTTCGAGGATGGGGAACCTTTACGTGGGGCCCAGTGGGGGCTCCGGTCACTGGGACTGTGAGCCCTGCCGCTGCCGCTGTCTTTCTCCTTCAGCTTCCTGGTGAACAGCTGCGCCATCGCATGCTCTCCATCACCACGCACTGCTCCCCACAGGGCCAAAGCCACACGGCCAATGGCCCTGGGCTGGAAATGCCCACACTGCCAGCCAAAGGAAGCCTTTCCCCCTTGTGATCGGGTCATCTCAGGTACTTGCTTCTGTCACAGAAAAATGACTGACAGTCGCCAAGGCTGAAAGCTTGCACAGCCACATCCAGGCTGGTTCCAGCCAGAGCGAGGTGGCCTGGGCCGCACCGCATGCGGGGAGCAGAGTGCTGCCCGGCCCCAGAGAGCACTGAAGGCCTATTCCTGGAGCCAGCTGTCCCCCCAGGCCTCCAGTCCTATGAGGACGAGGGGTGATCAGAAGATCCCGAAATGGCTCCAGGCCTCTACCCCTCTTTTGACGCCTGGTGCCAGGTGCCTTCTGTTCACACCTCCCTCTTCAGCAACCAGTCCCTGGGCCTCCTCGGCTATGACCTGGCTGGGACATTTCCTAATTTCCACATCCTGCTTCCTTTTTAAGTTATAAACACAAATATAAACCTATCTTTCAATGATTCGTTCCCTCTCTTACGTCAGCATTCACCATGCGGCCGTGGAAAGCGCTGCTATTTAGAAACTTCCTCCACCTGTCTGTTGCCACTCTGGAATCCAGCCTTCTTCAACCTCCCAGGACTGGAGCGCTCTTGGTACTGAGTAACAAGGGTGGCTTTCTCCCCAGTTCCCAGTAAGGTGTCCCTTGTTTCCAGGCACAGCCTCCTGAGCCTGGCATTTACCTCCATCTTCCCGTCAAGTTTCACACCCAACCGCTTAGCCAGGCTCTACGAAGGCCCACTGAGCCTTCTTATCATCTACCTCAGGTCTCCTTGACCTTTGTGCTCTGTTCCTGGCAGCACAGACTTTTGTGAGCCTGCTCCTCCAAATTCCTCCAGGTTCTGACTGCAACCTAGTCTCAAAGTCACCTCCACATTTTCAGGTGCTTGCTGTTACAACTGCCCTACTCTTGGCACCAATTTCCTGTCCGAGTCTGTTGTCTGTTGCTATAAGTGAATACTTTGGGCTGGGTAACCTCTAAAGGTTTACTCAGCTCTTGGTTCTAGTGGTGGGAGGTCCAAGGTGAAGGGGCCACCTCTGGGTATCAATGACAGAGTCAACCTGGCCTTTATAACAGGCCCACCCTCCAAATAACCCACCAGTCCACCAATGGATGGATTCCTTCTCAAGGACAATGCCCTCCACCTTCTCACTTCTTAACACCGCACAATGGGGATCAAACTGCCACAAGAGTTTTTGTGAGGACATTAAACCACACTAGAAATTAAGAAAAAAAATAAGTGCATTTTACACATATGAAAGACCATTTGCTAATGAACCCCAAAACATCACTAGATTACATGCGTGGCTTTAAATACTAGTTTACGCATGTTTTTCTGCAATGAATTTCAAAAGAACAATTTGTGAGCTTCTGTAGATAATGCAGACAACTGGAAGATCTTCAAAGAATCATTGAATTCGAGATTTTCTTTTTTGGGGGAATTTGAAGCAATAGTAACTCTCTCAATAAAAGGAAAAGAGAATAAGCAGCAAGTCCCAATCACTATTTTTAGCTCCAGATAACACTGTAATTACACGAGGGGAAAAAGGAAAAGTAGAAATCACTCACTCAAAAACATCCAGGACACATTGTGCGCGTAATGCCACACCAAGCAGGAGTGGGGACTCAGAAGCAACGGTGGCACCCTGCTGTGGCTCTGCTGGGGGGAAGGCGGGCAGTCTCATCAGAGCCACAGAGATGGTGGAGGAGGACGAAGAGGCAGAAGCCCACCGCTGCTGTGTGTCTGGAAGCGTGAAGCCTACCAGGGAAGCCCCTGTGCGTCCTCAAGGCCACTTCAAGCAGGAGGGGCAGCAGGGCAGAGGCGCTCTCAGGAGTAGTGAAGAGAAGAGAAGAAGTCCACTAGAAAAACTTCTATTTCTCTTCTTAAAATATTTTGCAATTAGGAAAAAATGTGAGTTATTATGGTTACTTCCAAACCGAAGGTCAAATAGTCTCACTCAAGTGGTAGTGCCATTTAAAATGTGCAGCGTCAGTCAGCAAGATGGTACATGCTCTTCATTTCACTGTTCAAACCTGAGAATAAGGACGAGAAATGCCTCGTAGTAATCAAAATTCAATCACTGCTTGCCACACCGAGGAGAACATTCAACTCTAAACTATCACATAAAAGTCAGTGGTCAAAATTCCCTTGCAAGCAGTGAAGAGACTGCTGGACAGTTCTGCTATCAGTGTTTCACTGACATTCTCTGATTCAATGGTGGCCTCACACTGAAATTTCCATGCCTGGGGCAACGCCATTAGGAAATGTAATAGGATTTTTTGAAGAATCAAATAACCATGCTGAGGTCTCAGGCTAACTTCAAGCCGATGCTTATAATGTCCTCAAACACCCTCGGCTGCAGGGTTGACTGTGAGCATCAGCACACTAATTGTTTTGCAAAAGATTCTGTGATGAACGGAGGCCAGAGGTGAGCTGTGTCAAGGCCCACCCCGGCTCTGCTATGCGCAGCCTCACGTGGCCACTTCAGAAAGTCACAAACTGGATCTTGAACATGTTCTACTTGACTTGCAGACTGGATTCTTTTAAAAATGAGCACCAACATTTTAACTCTGAGAGATTTTACATAGAGGTCTTTGAAAATCAAGTAATTCAGAAACAATGGGACCACCCGCTCCCCCACAAAAGAGCCAGTCTTCTGGAACAGCGCCTCCTTCATGGGCCTTTTTCACTTCACTAGAATTCCAGCCCTGCCTGTCTCTCACTCTGGATATCCTGTAGGCATCTGATGCTAAAATTCACTGGCTGAATTTTATAAGTTCTAATAATCCACTTAAAGCCCATGTGAAATAGTGTTCCTGTGACAATTACGGAATGAGTGCTGCCTCCCAATCATTTGAGGAATTCTTTTAAGAATAAATGAATTCAGGTTTGGAGCAATGGCGTGCTTGCCTGGCATGCGTGAGGACCTGGGTTCCAACCCCAGCACCACGTACACAACTAAGTTTCAGAGAAACAAAGGCCAGATGAAAAATTAATAAGGTTGATTCTCTGTCTCTCTCTCTGTCTTTCTTTCTTTAAAAAAAATGAATGAATTATGTTTTTATTTTATATATTTAAAAAATCAGGCAGAGTGAAAGGTCAAGGCAGAAAACGGTGAAAGTCAGAAGGAAAATCTGGATCATGTGACAGCTGCGAGACACCATCACACAAGCAAGGAGGAGCCATGCCTGACCCAATCGCAGGCTCTGCCCCGGGCAGCAGCTGCTCATGAGAGGCCTCTGGCTTCTTCCCTGTCGAACCAGAAGAGCGACTATGGCAGCAGCAGTGGCAGCCACAGCCACAGCCTGCAAAGGCACAGGAAGCTGCTTTCCCAGTGCTTTTCTTTTAAACTTCCTGGGGAATCCCAGCCCCAGCTTCTCGGCTTCCTTTTGGTTCCAATCAAGGAATTTTGCTTGGTTTTTGGCCAATTCCACAGATGCTTTGCTGGTGCTTCCTAACCCTTGTTTTAGTGTTGTTGAAACGTGTGCTGCAGTCAGAGCCCAGCGCACCTCAGAAATGCCTTCACAGTGAAGGGAAACTGGAGACGAGGCTCGCGGAGCTCTGACTACACCCCTAACCTACCTGGCTGCTGCAGCAACGCCGTAGACGCCGTAGACGGTGGCTTAGAAACGACAGAAATATATTTTGTATAGCTCGAGGGGCTGAGAAGGTCAAGGCCACGGTGTCAAGGCTCAGTGTCTAGCAAGGGCCTGCTCCCTGGCCCACAAAGGCCATCACTGGAACCTGGTTCTTTCCTAAGTGTCCACGGGCCCCACCTCCTAATTCTATCACCCATGGGGATTCTCAGGGAACATACACATTCAGATCAAAGCACTGTGCTAGTATCTAGAGTGAATCACCAAGCAAAGATAGATGCAGAGTGTTTTCCAAACAAAGCTGAACCACAGAACACTGTCTTGGTATTTCTTAGGAGACTCACTTTGAGAAGCAATGTTTTATTTTTAGCATTAAATTTACAATCATCCCACGTAATTAATTTTATCTAAAAGGTCTAGTGAGTCTTCAAGGGCTTTAGCGGTCTACAGGACCTGTCCGCAAGAGGGGACTCCACCAGGATGGAGCCTACACACTGAAGACTCCGCGGGCAAACCAGTGTCCCATCTGGTTCCCAAGCAGGAAGGGGCCGTAGGGGTACTTTTACTACTCCAAAACTGATTGCCGTTTCTTTAACTATGGGGGGAACTGACCATCCCACACCTATAAATGCTGTTCCAACCATCTTGGTGAAGTTGAATGCTAATACTTCTCTTGTATAAGATCAGTAAGGCCAATTGGAAAGACACAAGAGAGATGAGGGGCAGTGTCTGCTCACGACCCCAACACGTCAGGCTGTCAAATCCAGAGTCTGAGACACCTGATCTTCAGATATCTGCCAAAGAGCCCACATGGCACACTTGAGCCACGGACAGAACTCACCCAGCAGAGGTGTGCAGACACTGCTGCTGCTTCCTCTCTGCTCGCAGAGAGCCTGAAGCCTCCTTTGACAGCAAAAGTGTAATCGGAGTTCCAGAGCTCCTCAAGAGAACACTGCCCCACATATCCTGACCTACGAGTCCACAAGAAGTGCTATGAGAACCAGAGGCCAGCCAAGGCGGACCTGAGGAGGAGCCTTCATGGCAAACAGGAAGCCACGCTAAGTAGTCCTGAGGCACTTCAACCTTGCCAGCCATCAAACCGCACGAAATCGTAGCCATGATTACTGCCTCTCATTCTCATCTGAGTCATGCATTTATTCATTCAGGAAAGAACTTCAGTTAATACCGAAGACTGCTGGTGAAACAACAAGCACTGAGGGCAAGCACTCACAGAGACCACTGAGGGTAAGCACTCAGAGGGAGCACCAAGGATAAGCACTCACAGTGAGCACCTAGAGTAAGCACTCACGGCAAGCACCTGGGGTAAGCGCTCACAAGTCTATGTGAGCATAGAAAGGACTCAGCCAAGGAAACTCAATGGTAAAGGACGAGTCAGGGCCTTACCATTAGGAAAGGATATGACAAGCAAGGAACTCCAGAGGGCATTAGACAAAGCACAAAAGATTCAGAGAAGATGGCACATGTGGTCAGTACTTGCAGAGGACAAGAATCGAGGGGAATGGACGGTATGCGTGGTAATGTTTCTGAAGACTAAATACCCAATTCTGTTTCCAAGCGGGAAACAGGGTCTAGCAATTCAGACTGTCTGGCTGTCTCTGGCTGATTAGTCTTCTGATTCCCCAACGTGAGTCCTGTCATGGGACAACTTATTGCCACTCTGCCTTGAGCTTTCCATGGTGACCGCTCATCCTGAGGCACCAGCCCTCGTGGAGATGTGAGAGGTGCCAGGTGGGTGAAAGACCCCGCCTATCCAGTGCTGGTGGTTGCCACTGAAAAGGCTCTTCCTCGGCACCCATCCTGCCCCTGAGCAGTGTCGTGCAAGAAGGGTACATGCCTGTCAGAAGAAAATGCCCAGGGTGATAACAGGGCCCTCAGATGGATCAGCACCGAAACCCAGTCACCCCATGATTCTCCCTTCCTAGCCCTTTTAAGTCTTTCCCTCTCTTGTCCAAATTAAGAGAGCAGTAAACCCTTTAATTCTTACACTTTTAAAAACTGGAGAACACTGGGCCTGCCCTGCAATATTAACTTCTTAAATATGGAATCATATAACCCTAAAGCATTAGGGTTATATTAAGATTGCTTACTGCTTACCCATAAGCAATCTTAGATTAAATCTTCCAAAATTAAAATTCTCCTGCAATGTTCCACTGTGAGCACACAAAGATGTTTACCTGCTTCCCACAGATCCTTCAGTCCAGTCATTAGAAGGAAGCCTGGCCTCCAGGAGAACACTGCTCATTCCGACGCTGCTGCTCTGTTTTCTCATCTCTCCTTCTAAGTCAGGCTGATCACTGTGATCTCAACTGACAGACAGCAGGTGCACTGGCACACAGCTGCAACCACAGCTACTTGGGAGGCTGAGGCAGGAGGATCACAAGTTCAAGGCCAGCCTCAGCAACTTAGTGAGACCCCCTTCCCAGAAAAAAAACAAACAACAAACCAATACAGAGAGAGTTCAGAATTGCCTGGTAAATACAACTCTATAATTTCACTGATTCCAAATACACAAACAGGGAATTTCTCATATTTGGAACAAAATGCTAGGCTGAAGTTTGTCTACATTACTTGTGACAGAAATACTAATATAATATCTGCTTACAAACTTCAGAAAAATAACAAACTAGTTTAGAAATAATTGAAAATTATAACAATAAGTTTACAGTTTTTTAAGGCAAATCCACAAAGTAATAAATCAAATAACACTTTGTTGTCCTGGTTTTATGAATGCTGTGCATTTGAATTAAACTGAGTTTATAAAATATCACTTAGCTTTTCACTGATTCACACTGTCTTGGCAAAGGGCTCTGACTTATAACGTCACACAATAGATACGGGCTCAACCACATTATAACTTCTGCAATTTCCCTTCTCTTCACTGTGGAATTTAAATAAATGAGTTAGTTCAGCATGCTACTTTGTATGTTGACACTCTGGAATCAAAATGTTTCTTTTTCAAAATCCCTTTTTTCTACAGCTGAGAAAACATAACAGTGATAACAGTAAGGAGAGGGTGAAGCTCTGCTGAGAATCTGCCAAGTGCCCTGCACTGAACCATTCACATGAACTTCAGCACTTAAATACCATGATGTTCCTGGGAGATGGACCTGTTATCAGCCCCACCTGGCTGATGAGGGGCTGGGGAGGGCGGGAGGAGAGTGAGCAGGTGCGGACTCATCCACACAGCCAGCCAGCCACCAGCTGGGATCTGACTCCAGAGAGTGGGACTCCCCCTGCCGCTAACGTGCGGCTGGAACAGAGGTGCTCAGACTTCATACCTTGGATTACTTCTTTGCATATCGTTTTTTAAATGGGTTTGATTCATACACCGACCGCTGAATGCTTCCTGGATCATTCTGATGCCTGACAGGGAGCGACCGGAGGTGAGCAGCACAGCATAGAACCACCTTGAGAAGGGAGCAGCAGCTAAACCTGCAAATGCTGTGGCCGGATGGAGCGCCTGCCTGGCAAGTGCAAGAACCTGGGTTCGCACCCCAGCACCACACACACAACTGAATGTCGGAGAGACAAAGGCCAGATGGAAAAATAAATAAATAAATATTCTCTTTCTCTCTCCCTCCCTCCCTCTCTCTTTAAAAACAAAATAGTTTCATCTACATAATTATGGATATAACAAAAATGTGCAATCATCACAAAGGTGATGATTTTGCTTCCTCCTCTGAAGGGGACAAACTCAAAGCTGACCCACACCTAAACACCCTTTCCCCTTCTTGCTGCCTCCGTGCCGCCCCTGCTCTCGGTGTGTTATTTCCACTTCCGCCACGCCTCTGATCCCTGAGGTGCGGCAGCCCCGCACATCCCTCCTCTCCTGGGGGCAGAGGACAACACTCGCCTTCGGGAATGGGAAAGCGGACTGAATCCAAGGCTACTGCGCATTAGCCTTCTAGGTCACGTTCAAACGCCATGCCTTCTAGCATGGAGGACATTCACCTGAAATCACAGAGAAGCAAAGCAAGGAAACTTCCAGACAGCTTCCTAAGCATTTGAGCACACATTTGAGCACACATTCAGCACAAGGGCCACTACGTGCCCAGAACAGGGACTGAAGCCAGGAGGCACACTGAGTGCTGCCAGAGCAGAGGTGAGCAGGAGGGGCAACGTCCCCTTCCTCCTTTCCCGGGACACTCAGAAACATTCCTGTGTTGTGTACAGTGTAGAACCAAAATGAAAGGCAACATGAGCATTTTGGCCTTGATTCACTCCATAGGTTTCAATCGTTCAGCCAAAAAGCAAACACCTACCTGTCCTGCAGGGACAAGAGGGGAGGAGAAGACTCCGCTTCTGTTCTTCAGGAGTCTGGCACATTCAAAAAGCCAATAAAGCAAGACTTAGCAACACCACACACAACTGCTGGTCTGTGTAGAACGCGAGTGCTGCACCGCATCAGGAAGGACATCATGGGAAGAACTACAGGCGACGTCATGAAAGAGAGGGCTCTCGAAGGATGAAAATAACCACAAAGAAGTGGTAGTTCATTTTGAAAGGGGAAAAAATGTACAAATACTCTGAATGACAATAGTATCAAAGTTTCGCATTAATTCAGATCTATAACAAAATTATAGTTTTTGACATGCAGAAATAGTTATTTCCTTAAAAATAATCGTAAGCCCTAGGACAGTTCCAGGTTGACCTTATTGCTTTTAGTCTCAAAAAGTTCCCATATTGGACCAATAATTTTGTGGTCATCTTATAATGAGCTATCGCCATGTTTATCATTTAATAAAGATTACTTTGTTTAAACAGCGTTGGAAAGGACATCCATCCTTGATTCTTCTATGAAGATTCTTGGTTGACTAAGTTACCAGGGATACACCACACTTATTAGGGTACAAATGTTCACAAGTGTCTTTAAACTACAAAGGTTCCAAGGTTGCCCTTGGGGGGTTTCACTTTTAGAATCCAAATGAAAGCTATCACTCACAGTCCTCCGTGAAGAGACATTCTCTTCAAATATCAATGAATGCTATCATCGAAGCACCGTGGGGGCATCTGAAATTAACAGGATGGCTCAAGGTGGATTCAGAGCCCCTAAGCTGGGCGTCTGCTCTGTCACCAGTCCACTGCACAGAAGAGCACCCACTGGGTACACACCAGCGATGCCGCAGTGAGCATCTCTGGGCTGCCACGGCTGCGCACACCAGGAGCAAGCACACTGATCATAGAGAGCTGATCATTTTCATACAAGAGATCTAGACAGAGGCTTCTCAGAGCTGGTAGAGGGTTCCGAGATGTCACTAATGACCTGGGCTCCGCCCTTCTCAGAATGCCACGTTCATCCTCACCATGACCTCCCCCTGAAGGCTGAGCTCCCACTACCTGTCCTCTGGATTTGAGACGGGAAGAAGAAAGCAGCAAAGGGGAGAGGTGGTGCAAACTTTCCCAGAAACCCCCAGCAGATCTTCACTTACATCTCATTTGCCAGAAACCACAGGAAGTCGCCCCTGAGTTTAAAGGGGGCTGGGGAAGCTCAGCCCCACTGCTTGGAGAGCCACTAAAATGCAGACACCACCACATTCTTCTCCTATCTGCTCACAAATGAATCAATTCAACAAATATTTTTAGAGCACCACTATGTGCTAGACAACAGTGTTAGGTGCTAGGGGTAGATAACACCAAGAACTAAGACTGGTTTTCATGAAACTCAGCCAGGAATGCCAGATGATCATAATTAAAGACCACTATGAAAGGTAGAACAAAGGCAGCTTGGGCACCCGCCAGCCTTGGCAATTGCCTCACTGAGCACCTGTCATCTCAGCCGAGCCCCGAAGAGGGAGGCAGAAAACAGGAGGTGGGAGTGGGAGGAGTCCAGAGGAAGGTGCAGTACAGCCAAGGACCACGGTGCAGTACCGCTTAGCAGCTGAAAACAAGGCTAAGGTGCCCGACCCAAGGCGAGCTGCAGAGGGCATGCGGACCCTCGAAGCACAGAGGGTGCCTCACTGACCCAAGGCGAGCTGCAGAGGGCATGTGGACCCTCGAAGCACAGAGGGTGCCTCACCTCAGTCTCAGGACAACGTGAACCTGGGCAGGAAAAGCCACAAAGTGCAATGATCAGCTAGCTATGCATCCTGACACAGTCATCTGGTTGTAGAGTAAGAATGGGTCAGACGGGCAAGATGCCCGCGGGCAGGTCTGCCCGAGACTGAGGAGAGCCATGGTTTTAGTACTAGCCAAGGGCGCGCGCTCACTGATACACCCTGTTGGCACTGTGACTTCTGTCTGGCATATACAAAAGGCCTGTGGAAAGCCTCAGGGGCTGCTGCCACCTGGGACAAAGCGTGCCCACAATCCCAACAACCTGCTGTGCAGCTGCCAGAATCCCACAGCTGCAGTGGACAGGGAGGGAAACATCCTGTGGCCACCAAGCTGCATGAGGCACTGACTCCTGTGGAGAGCTGGGATACAGTGGATGGGTTCCAGTGTGCAGAGAAGACTTCAAAAGCGGTTAGCTCCTGCCTGGGGTATTTCCCTCTCCTGTGGGCGAACGTGGACACAGTGGAGGGGCAGAGCCCAGGCAACAACTCATGGCCAAGGAGAAAGGTGGCAGTGGTGGTGCAGTCGGGTGGAGAAGCAGCCCGAGGAGCCACGCACACAGCCTCCAGAGCACGGGGGTGGGTGTCTCTTACAGCTCTGTGAGCAGAAACCCAGAGACTGCCAAGAGAAAGAGGAGGCCTTGAAAACCAAAATACAATCACTGGAGGATCTCCATACCTAGAAAGTAGCCCTCGTCTCCCCCAGGGTGCTGATGGAGCCAGAGGAGGAGGTGGGAGAGCCACACCTGCAAACCCAGCCAGTGATAATGCAGAAGATGAAACAGCCAGCGCAGGCTCGGCCCAGGCAACCAAGTCCACCATGGTCCACCTGTTAAGAGGAGTCGGTGAACTTGGGAGAATAATCTAGAAAAAAGCTGGGCGAGCCCCTGGCTTTGTTGTTGTGCCTGTGAGACTTAGGTGTGGACAGCATTATGTGTAGTGGCCTAAAAATGGAGGTTAGCACTGCACCTTACAGGGAAAGTTACAAAGCAGTCAACACCGTGGAGGTCTTCAGAGCCAAGAGAGCCAGGTGTGCCAGAAGATGGCAGGGACAAGAGACTTTAGGAGGTGCTAGGGTCTGTTACAAGCCCATACCTTGGAGGTAGGAAGCTGTACTGTCCAGGGCTGGGTACATGTATGGTTACAGTCATGGACAACAACTTGTATAGACAGGGATGGCTATGGAGCTGAAGACAGATACTATCTGGCTTGCCAGTGAGCTAAGCTACCCACCATCTGGATGACTGTGAACTATATGGCGAGGAACCCTAAAGGGGTGGATTGTAGGGCAGGCCCAAGATGGCTACAGGTGGGCTCTCTCCCACAGACCTCCAGCAAGCTGGTTTCTTCGTATGTACTCAAGGTCATAAACACCCTGATTCAGCAATGTGGACTCAAGGTCATAAACACTTGCTGTGAGCATGAGCTCACTTACATAACATGTTGGCACCGTGCCTTCTTTCTTTGGCCTACATATAAAAAAGGCCTATGGAATGACCTGGGGCAGGAATAAAGCATGTCTATGACCCCAGCTGTGCCCCATTCACCTGTGAATCCTGCAGCTGTTTTCCAGGGTCTGAGCCCCTGCAGGACAGGTCATACAGGGAGACTACAGTAGGTGTCCAAACACAAGGACTTGGGATGGCACTGTATGGCTTGAGAGACACAAGAGCAGACCCAAGAGACATTCAGGAGGAAGGAGATAAAAAATCAAGGATGATACACAGGATAGATGCTAACCACAACCAGTTTGTTATCTGAAATTCATATATTTAATTAAATTTACATAAACATCAACCTCACACGACCCCATGATTTACTCTAAATAACTGCAACATAGGCAGTACTGTTACTCTAAGTTACAGACTGGGAAACTGAGGCAAAGAGTATTTAAGTAATTTGCCAAAGTTCACACCACGAATACCTGGGGAAGCAGGATTTAAACCCAGACTCTAAACACTGCTGACATGCTGCGCAGTGACCAGGGAGCGACACTCACTGGTTTTAAGAACACAAGAGTAGCAGGTGTGCAAGAGGCAGCCAGGTGGAGGTGCTGAACAGCAAGCTGACCAGGTCTGTCTGCAGCCCAGAAGAGAAGGCAGAAGTGGGAGTGGAGACTGGTAAGCCTACAGTGCAAAGGGGGTGAACTGAAGCCACAGGTGGAAAAGATCAACTGACGCAGAAGACAGAAGAGAGCAGGGGCGAGGCCTGGAGGCTCCACACTCACATGGCAGGAAGGGGTGGAGGGGAGGAGAAGGGGCGAGAGGAATCATGGGAGGCCACACAGGAAACAGACTAAGGTGACCTCCTGGGGGCAAAAGACGACAGAGAGAGGGAGTAAGGCTCTATGTCTAGTGCTTCTAGGAAGTCAAGAAAGATAAGGACCTAGCTTATTTTTTATTTAGTAGCATGTAAACAACTGGCAACCTGAGTTAGAATCCTTCCTTTGAAGAGACGGGGAGTAAAGGCAGAGGCAGGGAAGATGGAGGGAGCAGTGCAGATAAGGCTGGCATGAGAAGGAAGAAGCCCAGGACTGAGCCCAAGTTTCATTTCCCTGGAGAGTCCTCAAGAAATGCTGTGGTGCGAAAAGAGTGCCCAGCAAAAGAGAAAAACAATGCGGAAAGAGGAAGTGACAGGTTGTGCCAGACTCCAGCACAGATTCTGTAGCTGTAGCCACCCACATACGGGGTTTCCAGGCCGACACACTGGAAGAATCAAGCCAAGGGGGACTTTGAGACATGGTCAGGGAGTGACTGACATAACAGAGCGTCACCTCTGTGATGGACAGGAAAGTGATAAATACGTGGAGAAGCATCAGCAGACTTAAGGACTCGACGGAACTGTTCAGGCTGGTCAGGGAGGTGCTACCAAGACAGGACGCCCAAATCAGTCACTTCAGGTGTGAAGACTCTGCTGATGAAAAGAATTTCCTATGTGCACCTTGCCTTCGCTTATTTCAATCATAAGGCCAACGGTACATGAAGATTTCCTGTTGAGTTCTTCACACTGTTTCAGAGACAGCTTGCCTAAGAGTTCCACCAACTCAACCAACTCTGCTCTCTTGCTAAATACTGGCTTTTTTTTCAGTATTAGAGGTTGAAAGCCCTGTTTGTTTTTTATTGGAAGACAGGGTCTCAAGGCTGGCCTTGAAGTCGCCATCCTCCTGCCTCGGCCTCCTGAGTCACTGGGATTGCATGCATGTGCCACTGTGCCTATCTTAAATCCTGGCTTTTTGTGCAACTGGGTTTCTTCAGTCAGACAAGACAAGGCTAAAGATCTATCTGGTGTGTCCTGCTCCTCCAGAAGAGGCCTCCGAAAATAGAATCTTCACTCTGCCAGTTTGCTCTGGCCATATTTGCTGATTTCTTCAGGTACTCCAAATGGTAATATGATAGAACAGAGAGAATTTAACTAGCTGTGTAAGCACCATTATTTAATCTTCTTGTGTTTGCTTAGCCATCCATACCAGGATTTGCTGCTCATCAACAAGTTGATTTGTCTCCAATTTGAAAACCATTCCCATTTAGAAATATGCAAATAATAAGTAAAGAATCCAAGAAGAAACCAAGTTGCATACTTTAAGATGTATTAATTCAAACCCGCAACAAATAAAAATCATCCTACTCTGAAGCTAAGGTGATGTGATCTGACTTGTTCTCTCAGGTTGGGGCACACGAAGCAAGTGAGGGGAGGTGGGGACAGCAGGAGACTGGGACTGTGAGCTTTAGAACAGCCACCTCAGTGTGACACTAAAGGGACTGCCCATTTATTGGCTCTCAGGACTGGCTTCAGATGCATGGGCAGGGAGAGGTTCTCCTGAGGGCCCTGCTGCTCTGGGGCTGCAGGAAAGCTGGGCTTGACTATCAACCCTGGGGCTGGGGGACTCCTTTCCTCGGTTTTGTCCAATCGCTCCCCCTCCCCCTCCCCCTCCCATGCTGTTAATTTCACCTCGTATCGTTTTCATAAAGAAGGGGGGTCTAATAAACAAAATAATCACCACCTAAAGTTGTGCTTTCCACACAATCTCTACTCCTCTGAGCAAAAACACAGTCCGTGGGCCTAATCAAAGTTGGGTTAGGCATTTTACGCCAATTAAACTAGAATGTATTTCAGTAATGCTGAGGTTGGGGTGCTTCCCAGACCCAAGGATTCCCTTGTGGTGTTGAGAGGGCACTGGTGTCCACTGCGGCACCAGCACACCTTGGTTAACACACTGACCTTGGTTAACAAACATGGAAAGGGGAAAGAAGGTGAAGGAGGATTCCTCCAGCACTGGGTGATGGGTACACCGCCCTGGGGAAATGGCTTGTGCGCTGACGCTTCTGCAGGTGAAGAAACCGAGGCCCAGAGAGCGACGAGGTAAAGTCAGAAGCCAGGCAGCGGCGGAGCCCGTGCTGTCCACACCGCAGGGCACGCTGCTCTCTTCCCTTCACTCTTGAGTTAGATATGGTCTGAGAAAACTATAGCATTCAGTCTTTTACTTATTATAATGATAACTAATGCTAAATAAGGAAAACTCAAGGTGGGAAGATGAGTAGGAAGAACAATGACGGGGTCGCAAACTACATTGCTGATTACAGAGCTTGGGGGAAAGAACGCCTTTAGAAAGACAAAGCAGGGGCTGCAGCAGGGCTCAGCGGTTACAGTGCTGGCCTGGCATGTGCCAGGATCCAGGTTCCAACACCAGCGCAACGAAGTGTTGGAACAACGAAGGCCACATGAAAAGCTAAATAAAATTGAAAATTGATTCTCTGTCTCTCTCAGTCCCTCTCTCTTCAAAAAAAAAAGACAAAACAGAAAAGAACATATCTTATTTTGGTAACCACACTGCTACAGCAACATTACAATGACACAGAAGGGCTTTCAAACTCACACCGGTAATAAAAGATATACATGTATACACAGGCCTATCGATACCGTTGAATAAATATCAATCTCCATAACCATGCCAGACCCAGTAACGAGGAAGCTCGTGTCAACACTATTTATACCAATCGTAAAACACCTGTTGGCCTCTAGCTGCAGTCTGCGTGTGTCCCTGGAGAGAAGGAGTAAAGGAAAACGGTGTGCTGCGGACCTAAGGACTTTGGCCGAGAGCACAATCCAGGGCTGATATGGAAAAAAATGAGAACATGATAAAGGATTAGAAGGTCTTAGAACTGCATGATAAGGATAAAACTTGTTTAGGTTCCTCAAAGTTTGGGTAACGCACAGTGATGTTATCAAAATGAGAAATCATATTTTCATATCTAGGCTAAAATCATGACACAAACTACCAGGTTTAAACTATCTGTGAACAGCTGGTGTCTGCTGAAGCCACTCTTCAGCAGCCTAATAAAGAGCGCATTGGTATTCAACAGTCCTTAAGTCTGACCGCACTTCCATCACAATAGTTCACTTTCCTACAGGGATTTTCACCTTGCTTTGAGGAGTCACACAGAATCTCAGGAGAGATCTGAAATGGTTCCTTAGGAAGTCAGCCCAGCCCCATGAGAACCACAGTTCCGCAGCAGATCTTTTTTCTATGAAATCTTGAATATTCAAAATGTACTTGTCCCAGTCATTTTTCACATGTATGTCCCCTCCGCTGCTTCCATGGACACTGAAGAGGGCTGCAAAACCAGGAGAAGCAGGAGCCTGGTGAGATGTGGACAGGACACCTTTCAAAGAGGGGACCTTCCTGCGCCTTTCTTAAGACGCGGAAGTAACCCTGTACACGTATGTTCTGGAGAAAAGCGCAATGGCCGCTAAGACAGGCCCCGCCAGCGCCCCTTCCCATGTGCCTTGCCACAGCTCGCAGGCTATTCAGGGAGGAATGGACCAGCACTTGCATCGGGCCTGTGACACAGGCAGAAGCTTTCTAGGGAAGTCTGGACCTCCTAATGCAAGCGTTTGCCTCACTTCTCCCCTTCCATACTCCTTGCCCAGAACCTGGACAGGATGCCCACTGGTACAGGGCCCACCTTGAAGACATGGGAGACTGGTAGGAAGCTCAAGACCTACTCACTGCTGAGGACAGACAGGGATGGAAAGGAGCTGAGCTGCCCACTCCCCTTCTGCTTGCTGCAAGGAACAAGCCCTGTCCACACAGCCACTCACTGTAGAATGGACTTCCAGCTGACATACAGCCAGGTGCAAGGCAGGTGTGCACGGGAAGACAAGGCCCAGCAAAGCCCGCATGCTGTGCCTGCTGCCCTCTGCTCCAGCCATGTCTCCTTGCTGCCTCCAACTCTTTCCATTCATAAACCCAGACCCCCTCTATCTTAGTTTGTCCCAAACCATGAACTCAGGTTGGCTCTCTTGACCTTTGGCACCCACCTGTGACTCCTCCTTGGGTTGACTGCTCCAGGCTGACTTATCTGGCTTACCCAACAAGCGACAACTGCCAGTTATGATCAACAGGCCTTTCCGGTCCCACCGCTCATGGGCAGGATATATCCTCCTGTGGCTGAACTCTCCAGGCAGCAACCTCCACCCACTTGGCATGGGCAGAAATAAAAGAGGAAATTTTAAGACGCATGTAGAGAGTAGTTCCTACACCTGACTTCTGCAAGCTCCTGACTTGTGAGCATTTTACCACATGCTTAAAAAAACAAAAAAAAGTTGTAGGTACTCAAAGCAATACTTAATTTGACTAAAACATCAACACAGGATTTCACCAACATGGTAATGAGCTGTAGTTCCCCCGGCTGCTCTCCTTTATGTCCAAAAATCCAGGACATAAAACAACAAGCAAAGGGAAACTGGGAGGTGTGAAGGGCAGAAGACAGTCCAGGGATTTGGGGGCTTGAGACACACCAAGGCCATCAAGTTCTGGCGCTTCCTTATGGTCTCTCCTATATTCCAGAGAAGGTACTGCAGAAATCTCCCACCCAGAACCTCCAAGAAATTCCTGACCCACAGGTGACCCAGCAACAGAAATGTTCCTGGCAGTTACCTGCCCTACTGCACCCAACGCAACTAAAACACTGCCCCTCTCCACCCCAGTGAGCCGGCACATGCCTCCCCTGCCACCCCATCCCTGCTCCATGGACGAAAGCAGTGCCCTCTAAGTCGCCCGGCTGGTATGGTGGGCTCGGCTAGAGCTGATCTAATTCCCTCCTGAAGAAGCAGACTGCTCCAATTCCCCCACTAGTGCGGCATCAGCAGGACCACAGGGGAAACTGAGGCTCCATCCCACCCTGCTCTGAGATGAAACAAAATGGTACAGGTCGGTAGTCATGAGTTGTCCAGTTCCTTTCCTGGTGTTGATGAGCCCAGTGGGGAACTAAACCTCCATGCGCACTGGGAGCAGAGACTGGACAAAGCCAGCCTCCTCGCCCAAAACCCGTGTCAGCAGACCTCGCTTGGCAGCCTCCAACCTTGGACGGTGTCAGTGAGCTGGATGGTGTGACATGGGGCTTCAACACTGTATTTCCCCAGCCCTTGGGGTCAGTGGGATCTGCAGGAAGTGGCTGAGGGCAGGGTCAGTGGGCACTCTACCTCCACCCCTCCCATCCCTCAGTGCCAGCAGGACACAGAGGAGAGCCAAGTGTCTGTCCCTAAGCCACAGCAACAGAACAGTACGCGTCAGCCCTCGCTGATGACTGAGCTTAGCAGCAAGGGCTGATCTGGCCTCCCACACAGAGGCAGGCAGTGCAAAGTGGTGACCTACTTCTGCCAGAAAGTGTGAGAGAGACTGTACGGGTGATCTGATGTGAGGCAGTGAGTCAGGCCCACGCTCCTCCAGCAGTGCCCAGTGGGAAACTGGACATCCGGGTATGTTGCATTAATCAGGTTCTCCAGAGAAACAGGGACAAGAGGACACTTGGGGAGAGACGCACAGGCAGAGATATGCATGTGGTTATGGACGTTCTGCAAGCTGGTGGCCCAGGAAGCAGCCAGTGTGCTTCTAGTCCAAGCCCAAAGGCCTGGGGACCAGGGGAGCCAGGGGTGGAAGTCTCCGTCCAATTCCAAAGGCCTGGGGACCAGCAGCACTGATGTCTGAGGGCAGCTCAAAAGGGAAGCAGAGAGGTGCTCACTCTCCCCCCTCTCTGGTGTTATACTCCAGCCGCCCCGCATTCTGCATGGTGTCACTCACACTGATGAGAACCATCCTTACTCAGTTTGCCAGATCGAACACTGATCTCTTCCAGAAACACCCTCACAGACACACACACAAATAACATCCAGTTATGTGAATCAAGAGTCTCACAGTAAAGCCTCCAAAATAACCAGGATACGACTGAAAATCATTTATCAAATCAGAATCAGGAAATCCCAATGTAATGAGAAAAGAAAATTAACAGACCCAATGCTGAGATGAATCAGATGGTGGGATTATCTAACAGGATTATAAAGCAGCCATCACAAAAATGCTTTTAAAAGCAATTTACACCCAGGAATATTGAAGCACACCTGTAATCCCAGTAGTTCAGAGGCTGAGGCAAGAGGATCGCAAGTTTAAGGTCAGGCCCAGAAACTTAGCAAGGCCCAAACAACTTGGTGAGACACTGTCACAAAATAAAAAATAAGAAGGGCTGGGGATGTGGCTCAGAGGTAAAGTGCCTCTTGGTTTAATATCTAGTACAAAAAAAAAAAAGCAATCACAAACCCTCTTTTTAAAAAAACCAATTACAAAACCTCTTTTTAAAAAAGCAATTACAAACCCTCTTAAAACAGAAAACACAGAAGTCACAAAGAACCACACAGAAAGTAAAAAATAAATAGTTGAAATAAATTTACTGGATGAAAAAGAACAGTGGATGACAGAGAATAGAATCTGTAAACTTTAAGATAAATCAACAGAATTCATTCAATGTGAGCAGAGAAAAAATACACAAGAAAACAAAATGCCAACAGAGCTACTGGAGCTATGGGACAACAACAAAAGAGCTCCCAGGCATACAGCTGGAGTCCGCAAAGGAAACTAGAGAGGTACAAGATGTCACCACTGGTGACCTGGGTGAAGGGACATAGGCCCTCCTGGCTTCCCTACAACTGTGTCTGATCATACAATCACCTCAAAATAAAAGTTAAAATTTAAAAACTGATTAAAGCCTAAACAGAAATATCTTTGACAATAACCTGGCACATACAGGTTTTCAGCTCTCTGAAATAAGCACCCAGCTGCCATCAGCATGCCACGCTGTGACGTGAAGGTCCCTCCACCGCACAGGGCATCTGCGTGCCATCAGCATGCCACACTGTGACATGAAGGTCCCTCCACCGCATAGGGCATCTGGCTGCCGTCAGCGTGCCATGCTGTGACGTGAAGGTCCCTCCACCGCACAGGGCATCTGGCTGTGGTGAGGGCACACCGTGAGCTCACACAACAGCCTCACCAGGCTGGACTTCATTAAAATCAACCACCACTCCACAACAGACAAGGTCCAGTAAATGAGAAGACCAGCCACAAACTGACAGATACTATTTGCAAAAAACACAGCTGACCAAGGACTTTTGTCCAAAATATATGAAGTATAAAAACTCAGCAGTAGAAACACAAACTATCCATACAAAAGAGGGCAAGAGACCTAACAAGCACTTCACCAGGGAAGATCCGCAGATGGCAAGGATGTAAAGGATGTTCAGCCTCTGATGTCACCAGGCAACTGCGAGAACAAGGGGCCACCACTACGCGTCCATGAAATAGCAAAATTAAGATGTGTAGAATCTGAACAGCACAACTTACCAGTGAAATGTGATGGATCTCCTCAAAAGCCACACCCATAAAACAAGAACACGCACCCTTTCCAAGGATCTATGGACTAATTCCCAAAACTTACTGTACATTAAATTCTTAAGTTCTCCCAAATAGGTTCTATTCTCTGTTCACAGCAAAAGGAAACAGATGTCAATAAAAGGGCAGGCACAAAAAAATCTCTCCATTTAAAATTCTACAAAATTCTTCCAAGTATTTCTTCAATTAAAAAAGAAAAACTTAACTTTCTTCTAATTTAGAAGTAAATGGAGACGAAGTTCTGTTATCAAAAGGTTTGCTGCTGTGGAGCTTGTCGTCACGGGAAAAGACTGAAAGCAGATTAACCAAGACTTCAACTCTACAACTACCAGGACAACTGGAAAATGAAAGTTAATAATTGAATACACATAAGAGCATAAATTACTGAAATAGAAAACAAATGTAAAAGGACTCAATTTGACTGATGAAACCAAATCTGCTCCCTTGAAAAGGCCAAAACAAGATAATCTGCTCACTGTCCTTGGAAAAATATTTCTTCTCCCTGTTCTACCCGCTCCCTCCTTGGGTTCTTCTCAATCCAGCATACATAATCAACCCAAGGAAGAGCGAAAGGGAGTCACAACAAACAGAGGATGACCTTTCAAATAAGAAAACACTAGACATGACTAAATGCCAATGCTTCACTGCCCAGGAAAACTGAATTTCAAAAGCTGACTCAAGAAGAGGTAAAAATGCATAAGCAAAACAATAACTACAGAGGAAACATACAGGGTCGCCACAGCTCTCCTCCTGAAAAAGACACAAGACGTTTTCCACTGCACAGACCTAGCAGGCCTGCAAGAACAGGTGATGCCTGTGTACAGAAGACAGAAGGTGTCTTCGCTCACTTCAAACCAGACTATAAGCCAGTCTTATACCATAAAAAGGAAAAGTGCAGACCATTCACCCACGAACACAGATGGAAAGCTTCATGTAAAATATCAGCATCTTAGCCCAGCACCATGAGAGAATGATGCTCACACATCACTAGCGATACGGCAAGCACGCGAGTGCTACAGACAACACTTTAATGATTACATATTTATTTTTTACATTCTCTCTATGGCAAGCATTAATGTTTTTCTACCTATTATAATCATAGAAATATATATATATTTAAGGGAATATTTATAGAAAATAGTACTGAGTACCTACATCTGTGGCAAAAATCATGACTAAGATTCAGGGAATCCTGAAGTACATGCTGTGATCAGAATGGCTTTAGACCTTCACATTAGAAAATCCCCCAGTACTACTCACTACACTACAAACTTAAGGAGATGAATGTCATGCTCATCACAACAGAAGATGGAAAAGAACCTGCTAAAATTGAGTTACAATTTCTGATTTAAAAAAAAAACTTGAAGGGCTAGAAATAAAAGGAAAATTTCTTAAATTGATAAAAGACATCTTTTAAAAACCTGTAGCAAACATCCTATTTAACGCAGAAACACACTGGATAAATTCACATCAAATCAGGAAAAATGACAAGATGCACTTACAAGTTTATTATTTAACCAATCCAGTGTACTAAGGCAAGAAGAAGGGTAAGGGGAGATGCAACAATTGGAAATAAAAGGTAAATCTGTTTGCATGATAGGAACATTTTGTGTTTATGCATTATGAATATATATAGCATAGATATTCAAGAAAATCAACTGAAAGACAATTAATTTTAAAAATTCAGTAAGTCAGATACAAAATCTAAAAACCAATAGCATTCAGAAAAATTAGAAAATGAAATAAAAAGTTTGATTCTTAATGACAGCAGAAATTGTTATGTCTAGGGTTAAACCACTATAGAACATGCATGAAAATCACAAACTTTTCTGGAGAGGTTCAAAGGATATCTGAATAAATGGTAAGGAGGGGAATACTTTGTTCCAGGATAAGAAAACTCGAGATTATAAAAATGTCAATTTTCAAGCTAATTGCTCTAGAAAGTAAATCCAACTGCAGCCAAAATCACAACATAAAATGTTTTATGACATCTGGTAACCAGAAGAAAAAATATACTAGAAAAGCCAGAATAAGTTGAAAAGCAAAACAAAGATTTGCCTAGCGAAATATCAAACATCTCGTAAGGTTAAAGTAGTTAAAAGTGTGGAGTCCTGGCCCACTAACAGACAGTAAATAGTATAAAACACAGGGTCCAGAAACAGAAGCTAACAGGTGGCACTGCAAAGCGGGGGAGAAAAGAGGAAAGATTTAATGAATGGTATTAGGGTAACAAACCAAACATCTGGAAAGCAACAAAACAACAAATAGCCTTCCCCGCATGACGCACAAAAATTAGTTCTAAGATGCTCCAGAACTAATCCCAAGACAACACTGTAAGTTTTAAACACATGTTGATTTTACTTACCTGAATCCACTCAAGACTTTTTCTAATAACAATACTCCAATTTCTCTTTAGTGAAAATCTTTTCCTTCCTTGTAGGAAGTCTTCACAGAACTGTCAATCAAGGTCAAGGTTCCCCCTTCCTCAACCTCCGGGTTGAGGGTGAGGATGGTCGTGTAACTCCAGTGAAGCCAACAAGACCCTCTTCCAAGATTTCATTCTTGTGTGTGTGTGTGTGTGTGTGTGTGTGTGGCAGAGTGCACACTAGGCACTCTACCACAGAGCCACACACCCAGCCCTAAGATTTCATTCTTTTTTTTTTAAGAGAGAGGAAGAAAGAGAGAACCCATATTATTTATTTATTCATGGGGTTCTTTTTCTGACAATTTTGTGTGTGGTGCTCAGATTTGAACCCAGGTCCTCACTCATACCAGGCAAGCTCTCTAACCTCTGAGCCACCGCTCCAGCCCCAGATTTCATTCTTGATGGGAGTAATGCAAGGAAGAAAAAGCTGAGCTAATTCACTCCAAACAGACCTCCAGATCCCTGAACAAATTCTGTTACTGCCTGCTTTCAAAGTCAGGGCACTTGAGTGCTTCCTTTCTATCAGTGAGCTACCAAGTCATGCTTCTCCAATAAATTCCTCTCTGTGTTTAGGTTAGTGTTAAAAGTGAAGTTTCTAATGTTTGCAAACAAAAGAACTTGACACAGACTCTAATGGGCCAGAATCTAGCACAGGATATTAGGTTTTAAAAAAAGAAAACAAGTAAGAGTGTCTCCAGGGGATTTAGAATCAGCACACTACAGTGACACAGTGAAATTGATGTTCATAGCAGCTCAATTTACAATAGCTAAATTATGGAAACAACCCAAATGCCCCTCACTGGATGAATGCATCCAAAAACTGTGGTACATAAATACCATGGAATTTTACTCAGCAATTAGAAACAATATTGCAGCCTTTGAAGGTAAATGGATGGCTGTGGAAAAAATTATGCTGAGTGAAGTCAGCATAACCCAGAGAACCAAGGGTCGAATGTCTCCACTCATCTGTGGAGGCTGGAACTAGACCCTGGCCATTGAGAATGGAAGTCAATTCTCATGTTTTAAATCTGGATAAGTAAAATGTCATACAACCTAAGGCATTTGTAGAGATGTATTGGGAAGGAGGGGGAGGAATAGGGCGGGTAATTGGGGGGCTCTTGGGAGTAAGTCTAATTTTCAGAATTTATATATATGTATTATTTCGTTACAAGCTTGTTTGGTTGTTCAACAAATAAATTTCTTTTTTCTTTCTTTTTTTTCAGGGCTGAGGACTGAACTCGGGGCCTTGTGCATGCTAGGCAAGCGCTCTGCCACTGAGCTAAATCCCCAACCCTTAAATTTCTTAATTAAAAAAAAAAAGTAAATAAATAGATGAGGTAAAAAGACTAGCAACTGTAAGAAAATATTAACAATATATAAGGCCAAATCATATTAGAAGCTCCTATAAATAAAAATTAATCCAAAGAAAACTGGACAATTTATGTAAACAGGCAAGCAATAAAGAAATATAAATATCTAATAAACATAAAAAGTGATTGGCCTCATTAGACGTGAGGTGGTCCTTCAAGATACTGAGAAAAATTAAGATGCCACTGTTAGCAAGATGTGGAGAAATGGACATTCATCAACTACTGTGTGTGTGTGGATGGGCGCCACCTTCTCAAAGGCAATCTGATGCAACCCTCATCAGAACTTAAAAGCAGCATCTGCCTCCTTTCAGCACCCTCATGTCCAAGACTCTGTGCTGGGGAATGCAAATACAGCCACTGCATGCAGCTCGAGAGATGGCTCAGAGGTTACAACACGTGCCTGGCTAGCACAGGGACCCAAGTTTGAACCCCAGCACCACGTACTCAACAAAGTGTTGGAGCAACAAACACCACATGAAAAACTAAATAAAACTGATTCTCTCTTTCTCACTCTGTCACTGTCCCTCCCTCTTTAAAAAAAAAAAAATCAATAAACAGCAAGCATGTCGAAAAGACAAAAGGCCAGTCACCTATCCCTGCGTGTACTGAGGAAGGACAGGAGTCCATACCCCAGCGTGAGATCCACTGTGTGCAGCGGAGTGCAGGACACAGCCAACACACTGCACGCCCTCAGCTCAAAGGCCTGCTCTTAAGAGGTCTGATACAAAGCAACAGAAACACCCTCAGCCCAAGTGAAGGCGCCCAGAGAAACTGGATAGGCATCCGCCAGACGGAAGGCCACCAGCAGGCCGAGGCTTCCACCTGGTGTTCTCCATCGAACTCCCATGGCACCACACTTTATCAAGGAGGGCAGAGCGTGAAGAACAAAAGACTCCCTCCCTACAGGCAGAAGGCCTCCAAATCCAACATTTTAAAATGAATTTTCAAATTTTTAGATTTTTAAAATTTTCCCACTCACATATTATAAAAGATTTTATTACTCAGATTTGAAATTGAAGAAACTATAACAAAATTTTCTCAGTAAAGGAGTAAAAAATATCTGATTCGATTGGCAATTAGTCAAAAATAAAAATATTTAATCCTAAGAAATTTACAGAGTAACTACTTCATTAACTAAATAACTAATTCATTAACTGAAAGTTTACTAGCATCAATTTTTGATTATTTTAAATTAAAAAATTCTTCATTCATAGGAAAAAGGAAAAACCATAAACACCAGCAAAAAAATCTTACATAGAAGTGTCCACAAGAGTTGTTAATACTGCATCAGAATAAATTGCAGATTCAGCTCTACAAAATTAGGAACCTGTTTTTCAATTTTATTCCAATTTCAATGATTTAGAATCATGTACTAGTTTTAATGTCTTGGTATTCTTTTAAAAAAAGACCTGGGCTGGAGCGGTGGCCCGGCGGTTA
>PVKS010001046.1:56130-117589 GCA_004027875.1 Aplodontia rufa
AAACCCCAGCACCACATACACAACTAAGTGTTGGAGCAACGAAAGCCACGTGAAAACCTCAATAAAAATTGATTCTCTGTCTCTCTCTCTCACTGTCCTCTCTTTAAAAAAAAAAAAAAAACCTTATTCTATTAAGTTTAAAAATCCAAAGTCATTCCTAAACGAATGTTAGGAATCAAAAGTTGAATTTTGATGAAATGAATCTTCCTAATATAAAGCAAGATGTAGATGTATATACAGGGGAATCGATCCATCTCCAGAGCTACCAAAGTAACTGGTCTCTAGTTACTCAGATAGAAAATGCATGCCTCAAAAGAAAGCTTCAAACTAATTTTATATTTAGTAGCTATTAATATTACTAATGAACAAATTCAAACGTGTTGAAGTGTAAGTTAGACTTGGAATAAGGAAATTCTAGAAAAACATCAAAGTCTGCTTATCTTCTGCACTTTTCTTTCAAACTAAATAAACGCTAGGAAATGAAAGCACATTCCCACCTTTCTGTTTTGGATTCACTGTCGATTCTGTACTGCTTGAAATCTCGGCTAAGAGACTGCAGCTCTTCTTGAAGTCTCTTCTCGCGTTCGACGCTGCCTTGGTAAAATTTCATCTCCTCCTCCATTGCCTTCACTTTTTCCTCCATCGCCTTAAACTCGTGAAGAAGCAGATAGCTGACTCCACAGTACTTGCAAACCTTCTCCTCAGGAGGCATCTGGGAGACAGAACACACATCAGTGGGATGACATGGCTTTTGTTCTGAAAAACAAAGCTCGACCGAAGCTGCAGCCTCGCGGTCAGAAAAAGTAAACGCAGCGTCCCATGCCACGGAGTGACGATCGGGACGTGCTGACATCTGGATAAAATCTCAAAACCTAGCATATCCCCTCGGACACGAAACCCAGGAACTCGAAAAGGGTCTCCATGGTGGCTCCAGGAAAGATTTCTCCCGAAATATTTTCCATAGAATTAAACCAAAAATGGTGAAAACCCTCTCTACAACTCTTGTTTTAAGGTGAGTTTTCCATCATGTTGCCCTTTCACCGCTGACCACTCTTCGCTCCTAGGACGGAGCTGCCTCTTGCCTTTTCAGATCTTACAGGAAAGTAAGATTCATAAAATGATGGCACTGGGCCATATTTATTCACTTGCAACATTTTATGATTTTTATAGAATTTAACATTCTGTCATAAACCTACAAAAATGAAAAACATTTTGAACTTAATTTGTTCTCCCTTGGCCAGTTCTTTGCCCCTTAGTAGGCATTGTTATGCCCCTTTTTTAGATTAAAAGCTGAGGCTGGTGCTGTTAAACAACCGGCTGATACGTGCAGAAGTGAGACGAAAGCCCAACTGTGCTTAGCACCAGCCCCGCGCGGAGCCACCTACCCCATGTCTGCCACATGTTTTCACTTCCCTCGGACAAGTGTACCCGTGGCTCTGGCCAGCGCAGGGCCGGGAAACGGCATTTCACAAAGGCAGGAAGGAGACGTTTGGTTTTTTGTCTCAAGTACAAAGATTCCTCGAACAGGACCTGCTTGTTTTGCTTTTCGTGACGGTTGAGAGACGGTTTCCTAAAATATCTGCTCCAGGGCAGTAAGTTGAAACCAACTCTTGGACAACTGAAGAAGCACTTGTACTCTTCATGCAACTCCCATGACCAAGTGCCACCACCTAGCAACACCACTGAACACGTCAGCTGAAGAGAGCGGGACACACCTTTATAAAGAAAAAGCAGGCTCATTTAAACACTAATAACAAAACCTTCAGTTGAAAACCAAAATACAACCTGAATGACGCCACTGATTCATGAAACATCAGGGTCAGGAATGATCAGGGTATGCAGGAAATCACAAGGAACCGCATTCACACTCTGGGGTTCCCTGAGATGGGTTCATCCAACCCAGGTCTGTCGTCCTGCCCACATGCCAACATTCCAAAGGACAGGAAACGACTTCCCAACACAGCGCGCCCCCATCTTCTGCCACTTTTGTCGCTCAGGAAACTTTTCCTCCCTGGTCTCCGTAACACAGCATTGCCCCAGGCCTTTTATACTAAGATCTTTCTAATATTTAAAACAGCTGTCAGGAACATTCTATGCCCTCTCTTCTCCACATCCACACTCCCAATTCCTTCAACCGTCTCGCACATACCACAGTTCTGAAGTTCTTTCTCATTCCATTTTGTCTAAATGCATTCCAGGATTCTGTGTGTTTCAAAGCATGGTGTTCAGAATTGAATAGTTCAGTGCAGAGTAAGAGAGGACTCAAACGCCCCTTATTCTAATATTCTAATACAACCTTAGGATACATTGGTATTTTATTTTTAGTAATCTAATGTTGCTATTACATACTGTATCTGCCTTTTATGATAAACAATGCCCCTGTTTAAAAAATATATACATTACAGCACAAACCCCTGACTCATCCTGACTACACCAAACACTTTCTTCGTACTGAAAATCCACTTTGTACAGCCCTGGCTGCTCCGTGTGGGAAGTGACTAAAATTCCATCCACCCACCCCCCCACCACCTAGCTGTGGTTGACTGACGGACTGGAATCAGACACTGGACCCACAGGGATCAGCCACTGTGCCTGTGTGAAGAATCAAGCATCTCGGTTACATCTGCACAACCATAAGGGAGAAGAGCCAAGTGCAAGATAGAGTAAGCCACCTGCCTGGAATGAGACAGAAAAATGAGCAGACTCAGAAGCCAGGACGATGACAGTGTGGCTCCAGAGAGTGAGCAAAAATGGACCCGTCACTCCTACGCCTAGTGACCCTCCAGCTCCACACTCGGACCCTCTTGAGACCCAGCTTATGTCTGCTGACCCTCCAGCTACCCACTCGGTCCCTATTGAGATCCGGCTCATGCCTGCTGACCCTCCAGCTCCCCACTCGGACCCTCTTGAGACCCAGCTTATGCCTGCTGACCCTCCAGCTCCCCATTCGGTCCCTACTGAGATCCACCTCATGCCTGGTGACCATCCAGCTCCCTACTTGGTCCCTCTTGAGATCCAGCTACCTGCCTTTTGGTGTTCATGCCCAATCTTCTCCCGCTGTTCTCTTCTCCACAGTAAGCTATGTCTTCCTGGGAACTATTACTTGCCATCCCATTAAGTGAGCACGCAGCTTTTCAGATCCAAGTGCAGAAGGATACATGTAAATATATATCTCATGTTAGACACATAAAGATCATAGAGCATATGAGAGATGTAACTTAGCCTTGGCCTTTATAGATTGATTTTTGTATCCAGAAAATTCTAAGCCTTGTATCTTTTGCAAATTTGTTCTCGTAAGGCATTTTACCCACCTATGAACCCGCTGGGGCTGGAGTGCTGCACGGTGTCAGAGTCCCTTGACCCATGCTGCCATGACTTGGTGCACTCCAGGAACAGCTCTTCATCTGCTCACTAAACCTCATCTTCATAAACACGCTTTCAAGAGCAGTATGACAAACCTTATCAAATACCTTCATAAAGTCCACCTGTTCTGTGGAATACAGTTACTGGATCTGAAAAGATAAAAGGGCAAGGCTGCACGCTGCCTCTGACGAACAGAACCTGGTCCGGGAGCTACCGTTTCGCTGAGTGGCCTCACCTGCCTGGAACTGAAATGAAGCTCCCTGTTTGGAATGTACAGGCTTTGCATACATGGAGCATGATTTGTGCACCTCTCTTTCTAGGAGCCCTCAAAGGTAATCAAGGGTGGCGCTGCCATCCCATTCATGGACACCACCATCTCCCAGGAAAACGCTTCAACCAGGCAAAGAGGCTTCCACTAACTCACAGCAGATGGGGATTTTTCTCGTAATCCCCTTGCCCATCTTGAGTTTTGGTCCCTCCTCTTCAATTTGAGAATTATCCTGCTTACTCCAAGGAAAACCCTCATCCCTAACCTTTGCTTATTGATCACAGTTTTTGCCTTGCACCTGGAAAAACACCCATCTTTAATCTAAAGAAAACCCTTCATGGAAGGAATACATGTGCAGTTTGATGCAGAAAACAGAAACAGTGTAAACTTAATATGGTGAAAGCTCTCAGAATAAACAGCATTCATCTCAGCTATCAAAGGAAGAAAAGCTGAAATAAGTGAAGCAATTGTTTCAGGGAATGGGTTTTCCAGAAGTTCAGCAAAGAAAGGAAAATATGATATTCATTATGATCTAGGAATCAAACCAACAAAACCATAATAGTTCCACAAGAGTGGTCTGCAGAATTCACCCGGTACAACCTGAACCCTACAGTGACCCATGCACCCAAGTTCTCGATGTGATTAAACTGTAAATAATTTTCTGTAAGCAAGTTGCAAACAAAAAATGTAATAACCTTTTCACATGTTTAGTGTCAGTATGGGCTAATTACTTGGGACATTTTGTGAAACTTGAGAAGATATGGAATATTGTAATTATGTTCCCAAATGAAGCAAGCACAAGCTCTCTGGTTTTGTGAAACACAATTTGTGCTTCATTCTTATAACTTGGTGTTATATCATCTTCTCGTTTTGAAAGTGAAATAATGATACGCTGTCACGCTCGACAAAAGGGCTATCATTAGCAAAACACTTTGCTGCTACAACAGGCACTGGAGGAGGCAGTCACAAATGCAGAGCCACTGGAAAACAGAGTACAAAACAAACCTCCCATACACAGTCTCTGTACTTCTCAAATTATAGTTATTTAATATAAAAATCATGCAAACTTTCTAAAAGGTTAAGGGAGGCTTCAGATCCTTTTCAGAGGCCTCACTGTACTTCAACTGGAAAAGGCACCGAGTACCCTCCTGAAGTCCAGCTGAGGCACTGTCTGTTCCAAAGCTTGTGCCTCCTTTCTTGTTCCACCCATACCATGCTTTCTGTGTCTGGATAAGCAGAAAAGAAACAAACTATTCCACAAAGAGTGACAGCACTGTGAAACATTAAGCCTTTGAAGAGATTTTGAATTTTTTAAAAAAAAATGCCTTTACTCAAAACATTGAGGGACTCACTTCTAAATTTCATTCAGATTAGCAGAAAAAAATTGAGAGGGAAGTGGACCCCTGGAGCCATCAGTCACACAAACCACCTGACCATTCTCTAGTCCATCAGGACCATTCCTCCTTATTAAGTCACCTTGCTGCACTACCAATTTCAAAATCAACTGACAAAATACAGTTACGGAAGAAAGGTACTGCTACACTACAGTTAGCACTAAGTCTAGGTGCTTCTCTCCTGAGGTTGGGGTAAAAATCAAAGCTGTCCACTGAAGTCCTAGTTAGAGCAAGAGGCAGTCCTAATCGAGACGGCACGACTGTCTCCATAGAAAAGCCCAAAGAACTGACAAGCTAACTTGGAACTATAGATTCAGCACAGCTGCATGACTCCAGGAACACGTAGTGAAATTAACTGTTCTTGTATGCATTTCCGGTAAGCATAAGAATGCTGCAATTAAAATACAGACTCCAGGCAGGAGGTAGAGCGCTTGTCTAGCATGCAAGAGGCTCTGGGTTTGAATGCCAGCACAGCATGAAGAACGAAAGAAAATAACAACTACAATTGTTCAAAAATGTAACTACTTAGGCATAGGTCTAACAAAATATATACAGGATTTACATGCTGAAAACAATACAATTCTGATGAAAGAAACTGAAGACTCGATACACGGAAACACTCAGTGTGTGGGTTGGAAAGCTCAAAAGGGTAAAGGTATCAGTTCTCCCCGAATTAATACATCAGCGGAATTCAATACCTCCAAAGATCCAACAAGATGCTTTGTCAGGACAGTCTCAGCATTTACAAAACAGAAAGGGCTGGGCGTGTAGCTCAGTGGTAGAACATTACAAGTTCAATCCTCAGAACAAAATAATAATCATAACCATAGAAAGGAAGAATGTCAAAGGAACTAGAATAGCCAAAACAACCCGGAAAAGAAATACTACTAAAATGAGAGGAATCAGTCTGCCTGGTTTCAAGACATATGCATTGCCATAGCAAGCCAGCTGTGTGGCTCTGGCACCAGCAAGAGAACCTGGAAATGGAGCTGTGAAATGCGACTTTTCATAAAGGTACAAAAGAAACTCACGGTGCTTGTACAATTTGGCTACTCATGGGTTAAAAAAAATGAAAGAACCTCACCCTCAAGCGGAAATGCAAAAGTGAGTTCAAAATGGACCAGGACTTAAGAGTAAAACATAAAAATGAGCTTTAGAAAAGAAACAGGAGACACACTTGGAGATGTGCACTAGTCAAGAAGTTCTTACACCTGATACCAATAGCAGGACCCATACATGGAAAATTTAATAACCTGGACTTCATCAAAATGAAACACTTCTGCTCTGCAAAAACAAAAATTATCAATAATAATAAAACTGTGAAAATGACAAAAAGCTATAGAGCACAAGGAAATATTTTCAAACCATATTCTGCCCAGTACCTAGATTACATTAAAAATTCCCAAACACAACAGTTTAAAAAAGTCCAATTAAAAGATGGGCAAAGGATTCATGAGAAGACACTTCTAGATTATACAGATCCCAAATAAGCACAAGATAGTCAACATTACTAGTCATAGGAAAATGCAAATTAAAACTACAAGGGGCTCTCACTGCGCACTAGTGACAACATCAGATGCTGTGCTGGCAAAGATGTGGAGAAGCGGGACCACTCACCTACTGAAATGAAAATGGAAAATGCTTCAGCCACTCTGGAAAAAAACTCAGTAGTATCTTTAAACACTGGACCTGCAACTCCCATACAACCTCGCAATTTATCTCTTGGGCATTTCTCCCAGGAAAAGGAAAACATACATTCCCATAAACAAAAGTTCTTGGCAGTTTTATATGTAACGGCCAAAACCTGGGACAAAACCAAGTGCTCTTCAGCAGGGGAATGACTGCACTGGTGTGCCTGTACTGTGGAAAACCACCCAGCAATAAAAATGAATGAACTACCAACACAAACAATGAGCTGCACTGGAGCACTGCCGCAGAAAGAAGCCAAGCCCAAAAGGTCACCCGCTGCAAGACGCCGTTACATAGCATTCCTGAAAAATTACTGGACTTCAGATCCATGGTGCCAAAGACCACGTGCTGGAGGGAGCTCAGGTGCAGGTAGCTGTGGAAGGGCCACATGGGAACCACTGTGCTGCATCTGTCAGTGACATCCCGGGTGGGACACTGTTCTTCAGCTTCGCCAAGTGTTACCCCAAAAGCCGAGTGAGGGATGCAGGGCATGACATCATACAACTGCAAATGAATCTACAACGTCTTACAACAAGACGCTTAACATTCAAATAATACAAATACGTCAATCTGGGGTTAAAATCCCAGACAGTAATCGTCGGACTCCACAATCTGTGACCACTCATGACACACTCACATCTACCTAAACACGCGTCCCAGGTATATTTCCTACAGTGCCTATTTTTCTACTAGGTTTCTACTAGGAAACCTAACTGTAGTAAATTCCATGACCTTCTATGGATAGTCAACAAAAGTATCTGTGACCACAAACTGACAAAATTTTCACAATTTTTCATAATATTTTGGGAAAAAAAAACAAACCCTGTTTTTCCTACCGACCTACTTTGAATTGCAATATTGGGTAAACAGTCTTTCCAAAATTTCACAGCTACCTTTTGTATGTATGTGTCATAAGGTTTTAAAACTGCAGTTGCTTAAAAAAGAGACCACACAGAAAAACAGACACACTTTCCAGGATGCTTGGTCTAACATGTCTACACTATTTTCTGTTTTCCACCACTCTAACTCAACACAAAACCTGAACCTAGCCACTGTGGCCCAAAATGACCTGGAAAATTAAGTTTATTTTTTCTGGCAATGACAATCTGTGCTTGGAAATATAAAGCTGTTATTCTGAATAAATTTCAAAGTTCCAAAGTACTAAAATTACTGAAACAGGACAGAATGAGCTGTTTGTGCTGGGGAGAGGGATTGTACCCCAGAAGGAACAGTGTGCTCTCCAGTCCCTCACCACCACTTCTATTGTGCAAAATAAACAATTCTGGTCTCTTTATTTCACTTTGTGTCATGTGGTAAGAAAGATCTCTTCAAGCTAAAATCCTGTAACAGGCCTTCATTTCATCACCATTTTAAAAAATAAGAGATCAGTTTTGCTTGTGCAGATGAATTAATTTTTCCACTAATTTGCTACTAGTGTTCTGACTTCTCCCTATGTACCCGAACAAAAAGAGCAAAAGGAAAATTAGGGCTTTTTCTAGAAAGAGGACTTCATATGTCTCTAAAGTGAACTGATATTCAGGAAGGGACGAGGTACAGAATTACTACCTGGCTGACCTGTGCTGTTTTAGTGTTAAATTGTGAGCTGTTTAAATTCACTCTTTTTTCAGAACACAGGATGAAAATTCTAGCAACACTGCTGATCACCTGAGGTCAGACAGGTAGGAATCTGCACAGCCCAGAGCAAGAGCAGATTTAGAGATATGGTCTAAGTATACATGGAAAAGAAACGCAGAGTCCAGCAGCAGCAAAGGGGACAGAATGGCCCTCCTGACCAGTCGATGGCCTCTTTTACATCTTCTGCCAAGTAAGGAGATGGAAGTCTGAGAAGTGTCTGTGCTTGGACAGACACTGTGATAAAAAGCAAAAAGACCCAGTAAACAAAGTCAAAGGTTATCACCCCTTCAGGAAGGTTCCCTGGAGACGTGGCCAAGGGAAGCTGATCTAACATCTGCCTCCCAGGCAGCTGGTGGAGGCTCTGACCCAGCTTATCTCCTTCCTTAACTTCTTCACATTTTCTTGCAATCCTCCTTTCCTACTACTCATTTTGCAACTAACAGTACACATTCTAAAGTGTTAACCATCCACGTTTCCAGATTTCATAGAAAGGCCCCTCTCCCTCCTCTCTGCTCCTACACTTAGCAACCTTGCCTCCACCAGAAAGAAAGGAAGGGCTTTCTCCAGAACGAGGAGTAGACACACAAAGTGACACAAAACAGAAGAGTGGGAAAGAATGAAAGGCACAGCTTTGAAAGACCCATCACTATACACTGATCCACCCTCCTCAAGTCCTTTTTTCCTACAATAAAGAAATGAAGCATGGGCTGGAGTGGTTGCTCAATGGTTAGAGTGCTTGCCTGACATGTGGGAGGACCGGGTTTCATCCCCAGCACTACACACACAACTAAGTGTCCAAATGACTAAAGCCAGATGAACAAATAAATGTAGAAATTTAATTCTCTTTAAAATATGTATTTTAAAAAAATGAAGCACAGGCTGGAGCGGTGGCTGGGTGGTTGCAGCGCTTGCCCAGCATGCGCAAGTACACAGGTTCAAACCCCAGCACCCTCCTACACAACTAAGTGTCAGAGCAACAAAAGCCATGTGAAAAACTCAACAAAAAAATTGATTCTCTCTCTCTCTCTCTCTCACTGTCCTTCTCTTTAAAAAAAAAAAAAAATGAAGCACATATTCCAAGCCATTATGAAAAATATCCTTTTTGTTCATCTTAAAAATGAATTTCTTCCAATCTAAATTGTTCCTGTGACCATTATTAAACTACACAGGCTAATTATCCCTTATGTGAAATGCTAGGGACCAGAAAGATGTCAGATTTCAGATCTTTTTCAGACTTTGGAATATGTACTCGCAAATAATGAATGTTAGCTTTCCACTGTTGTGACCAGAAATACTTGACACAAACATCTTAAAATAGGAAAGATTTATTTGGGCTAAGGGCCTGAGGGCAGACATAATATCAAGGTGGAAGGGCGTGGAGGAGAGCGGCCCTGCACCTGGCAGCCAGGAAGCAGAGGAAGAGAGCAAGATTGTAAGGGGCCAGACATGACACACAGACCCAAGGGCACACACCCAGTGAGGTTCCTCCCACCATGCCCCACCTGCACACAGCTTCCACCTCCTCCAGTAATCCATTCAAACTATAGTATTCATGAACCAGTCATTTCCCCAAAGTCCAACACCAGACATTGCTGCTTTGGGGTCCAAGTCTTCAACACATGAGCTTCTGTGGAATATTCCAGATTCAAACCCTAACAGCAATATTTGGGGGAGGGGACCCAAGTCTAAATACAACACTCATTTAGCTTTCATATTTATCTTATACAGATAGTTACAAGGTAATTTTATACAATATAGTTAATAAATATATGCTTGAAACAAAGTTTCCTGGTATGTAGTTTTCACTTGTAACATCATGTTGGCCCTCAAAAGTTTTGAATTTTAGAGAATTTTGGATTTCAAATTAGGGAAGCTCAACCTGTACATCCATATATTTAACAATTCTGTACAAAGTGATGTAAGCAAGCTAACTAAATAGATATATTGCCCAATAACCAGGCAATTAGACTAATTAATTATGGACATTGTAGGTAAATCAAACACAGGTAAGAAGTTCTGGAAAACAAATGTTTACTTTTTAAACACACTGTTTAAAAGTCTGGGGAAACAAACACGTTTTGCTTGATTTATAATCCAGAATACAATAGGTAAAACAAATATTTTTTGTATAAATATATCTAACTTAGACCCAAAGACTTCAAGTTGTGAACACCGGGTAGGATGAGGGCTACAAGCAGCACACCTGTCCAGAAACGCAGGCAGCTGAGCCCTCTGGCCACTCCTCCTTCCCTGTAGCTGCCCGCCATTCCCACTATAGCCTCACTGCAGACTTATAAAATGCTTGGTTTTAGCATTTTTAAAACAGTTTACTTTTAAAGTGCCTAAAACATGATAAAAACCACTCTAAAACTCATAAAACATTCTCAAAATAAATGTTTTACACATTCAAAACATGAAAGCTGCTGTACATTCTCCTACTTGGCCAGTTTTTTGTCACCAGGAAGCTTCTGTGCTTTTGACAGAGGTTGCCTTACCCTATGTCCACAGAAATAGCCTCCAAAAACCCATAATGCAGTTTCATGTCCCGCATAAAGCTCCCCTTTGACCCCCTCAATATCCAGGATTCCTCTTCCCACCTTCTCCCTTCTCATAAGATACCAGTAACATGGAATGTAGACCACACACTGCCCTACGGAGGATTGCTTTAACATCACTTTACAGCTTCTTGCTAACAGGTCATTATGATCTTGCAGACTTTTTGTTTTGCATTGCTTTTGCACCCAAATATTGTTTTCATGGAAGGAACTCAGGCAGGTAAGACGGACGATCATGCTTCAAACACACACAAGCACCACTCCTCCCCATGCTAACCACTGTACACCTAACCCCAAAGGTAAAGACAATGAGATGCCGTGAGTTAAAAGACCTTTTCTTCTAATGGCACTTCCCTTAGAGTTCCTGGTAGTTTGCAGTTTACACAAATCGAAGGACAGGCAGTAAGAATGAGCATTAGGTGAAATCAACGGACTGATCACGCGAACAGGCAGCCCAAAGGAACACGCTCAATGGACAAAATCGTAACTGACAACTGACTGCGGTTTTTAATCAAAATACAATGAACTGGTTATTTAAGAGCTACATGGACACTTACTGAAAAACCCAGATGACTAAAGATAGCTAAGGTCTGAAGTTTAAACTCACTATGTCAACAATTTTCAAAAAATGTTTTAAAAATTATTCTATTAACAATGTATGGATTGCCAAAATAAATATGGAAGAAGTTTTGTGCCTGAGAACAGATGTGAACTAGGGAGGAGAGACGCACAAACTGTGAAGCCCTGACTACTAGCCAGATTAAACAGGTGAGATATGCAAAAGGGCTTCACACGGCGCCTAAAAGCGGTAAATGTCAAAAACCAAGTAAGTGCACAACAGAGACACAGGCAGCATCGTGAAGTTGTAAACACGGGCATTTCCAGGCCTTTCTTTTCACAAGGGCTCCACAAACATCTGGTCAAGTGCTGCACTGGAATTACACACGTCTTTTTTACAGGAACAAACATTCTTGGCACCGAATTGAATTCTACAGTTCTGTCCACTGTGACTATTTCCCTTCCCACTCCACCAACTCAGTGCAGAATCTGGGAGCAAAATAAACACAAAACATTAAATTCACTCCCCTATGTTTTAGAATAGAAAGGTAAAATGCTCCTAATGTTGTGCTATGATAACAAGATATAATGTCGTACCTTTTGGATTTCTTCAGGTAATGCATGCATGGGAATGTGACGGTCCATGATTTCCCAAAACACAGACTTCTGAAGCAGAACAGCCTAAGGACATTGACAGCAGCAGTCAGAAAGGAGACCACTTGAAAATTCAAAGATAACTCATAAATTCTTAGGACTACTTGAAAATGGATAGACACCTGTTTCAACAGACATTTGTTTCATCAACGAAATGTTGAAGGTACAACCGGGGTTTTCTCCAGAGATTACTGAATCAGAAATGAGATTTTTTATTTTGTTAGAACTTTATAATCTAATAATAACTTTTGTTGCAGTTTACTACTGTTTTACAAATATGAAATCATTTTAAAATTTTCAATAGACTCATTTCTGAATTTTAAAGTTTTTTTCAGAAAAACTATCAGAAAAAACTATAGTATTTTAGTTCAATGGATAAGAAACTTGAGGTGTTAATGCTAATTTATGGAGTATAGAAAAATGTTTAGTCAGCAGATTAAATATGATGCACAAGCACAGAAAAGGCATGAAAGCGACAGAAGCCAAGTGCCAATTTCACTTCAGATGGACAGTTATATAATTTGATAGAGACTTTAACAGATTTTCATTTTCTGATAAAAACAATGCAATATGAATCTCCACCACTACTACTTTCGTAAAGTCAGATTTCAGGAGAAGCATTTTGCATTCTTGTTTCTGTAATCCTTCCCAAATATGGAGGAAGAGCAGCGAGTCCAACCTGAGTGAGGGAGGTCTGTCGTGTCTCAGCAGTCGAGGACACAGGTGACGAGGTGGAAAATCAGGTGACACTGTGCAACAACACACAATTCCACAGCAGAGAAGACCCGAGTTAGGCGCAGTGCAAGAGTTCAGGAAAGGAAGATGTCATGTCTTTCAGGGGGACAGGGATTCAGCAAAGGCTTACTGAGGAGAGACTGGAGAAATGACACACAGAACTCTTCAGAGAGGGCAACTCCAGCCACAGTAAAGATAGCACCGGGGCTGGAGCAGTGGCTCAGAGGTTACAGCCCTTGCCTGGCATGCACAAGTTCACAAGTTCAAACTCTAGCACCTCATACGTAACTGAGTGTGGGAGAAACAAACACCAGATCAAACAATCCCATCTGGCATTATTATTTTTTTAAGAGGGCCAGTATGAGAGAGAAAGATTCAGTTTTACTTCGTTTTCATGTGGCTTTTGTTGCTCTCATACTTTGTTGTGTACGTGGTGCTGGGGTTTGAACTCACATCCTTGCGTTTGCCAGGCAAGCACCATCTCCACTGAGCCACCTCTCCAGCCCTCACAGCATCACTATTGTAAAGTGTGCAACCACTGGTGGAAAAGAGGATTCTTCACCCCGTCAGCACAAATATTCCTCATTGCAATGTGCTGCTCTGTAAAACAAGTAACTAATGAGCAATCTTCTTACATAACACCTAACACTAGGTGTGACTGGTAAAGTTTACAGAGCTCAACCATGTGGGTGAAGTTAAGGGCACAGTCCCTAACCTGCAGTCTGATAGAGCGTGACTTCTGTGGTGACAGTCTAGAAGGCTCATTTTCTCATTTCTGCCATTTTATAGTGGACTATCAGTTTTTAAAAAATGGTTACATCTTCAACACCACTGGGAGTAATTTTTTTTTCCTAAAATTAACTACTAGAAAATTTAAAATATTACCCGCAGAAGTATTTGGGATCATGGATCTAAGTGACAAACGCAAGGCACTAGCAGAAGTTACCTTCATGTCTATGAATCTATTCCAAGTTATGCCCTTACTATATAGCACTGGGAGGGATGTGCTGTTTCTGATAACTGAGGAAAAATTTTAAAAATAAGATACTCCGTCAAGCCAGAAAACTCCACAATGCAGAAAGAAAGGTTTTATTACTGAGTAAGCATTAAATTAGACTTGAGTGCTCATCACAGCCAATCTGCTAATGAGTTTAATAGCTGCAAGGATCCTTTACACACATATCTCAACAAACTCGGTAACCTGTCCTCTAGTAGGAGGACTAACGCAGTTCGGTACACATTCTTCTGTAGTTCTTAAATCCACCAGGTAATTGGGGCAGCCATCTGTGCTAATCGTCTTCATGCTAAGGAAAGTAGGCAGGTGTTGACAACCAGGAGCCAGGCGCCGATGCTAAGCAGACGAGCAGATAGGGACACTTTTTTCCGTGATGGGTACTTTGTCGGTTTAACGTTTGCATTTTTAAAGCAATGGCTTCCAGGTCCTCGGCAAAGGCATTCCAGGGCCTGGACAAAGACGTGCCCACGTGTGGAAGGCGCAGAGAAGCATCCACCAAGCCCGCTTTCCTCGGAACGGGCGGGCTCGCGTCCCCTGCGGCGGCAGCGAGGCTGTCGCGCCGGATTCCGAGCCGTGCGGGTTTCGCCGCGCACACGTGCAGCGGCCTTGAGCCCGAGGCGCCCCCGCGCTCCAGCAGGCTCACTTCCGACTCCCGGCTCGCACCGGGGTCAGCGGGTCCCCCACGCACGCCCAGCGCAACGCCCACGGCGCGGTCCCGTCGGGGGCCGGGGCGGAGACCGGGGCCGGGCCTCGCCGAGCGGGCGCTGTCGCCGCGGCTTGCTCCGAACTCGCCCTTCCGCGCCGCCGCCCGAGACCCGCGACCGGAAGGCGCCCCGGGCGGCGAGGGCGGAGCGCGCGTCCCACGCCCCCGCCCCGGAACCGCGTCCCGATCCCCGGCCGCGGGAGGCCGCCGCGTCTCACCTACACCGCGATCCTCCCGGAGACGCGGCGCCCCGTCTCCCGGGCGACCCGCGGCGCGCCTGTGACGTCAGAGCGCGGTGACGTCACGGCCCGCCCCGATGCGGAAGCGCAGCGCTGCGTCAGCGGGCGTCGGGGGAGGTCGGCGGGCTCTGCGCGGAGCCGGGGCTTAGGGCCTCGGGGGCTCGGGCTGCGCCGCTGCGAGGGTGGGCGGGCGGCGGGGGCGCGCGGGGCGTGGGCGGTGGGGAAGCGCTGCGGCCTCGGCGCGGGACTCCACGGCCCCCCGGGTGCAGCAGGCGCGCAGTGACGCCCCCGAGTCCCTGCAGAAGGCTGCCCCCGCCACATCTGCGTTCCTGGGACAGGTGCTTGCTGACGACCTAGTAGGCGACAAGCGCTGCGCACCGCGGCCGGCTGACGCTCTCCAGTGACCCGGGCAGCTGCTGCCAGTGACGTGACTCACTGGTGACTCATTCACACTCCCGGTCTCTCCTTGAGGACTGTCCTTCCAGGAACCCAGGAAAACATTCACGGTCCCTACTGAAGACACTAGGAAAAAATGAGGCTGCGTAGAGGTGAATAAAGTTAGTGACACTGTAGCGGGCGACGTGCTTAGAGGGTGCAGAGCGGTGCTGGTGCTGAGCCACACTGCGACAGTGACGGTATAGAGTGCAAATGCTTCCGGGAAGCTTTGCTCCAGGCGCTGAAAGTCCCGGAGATCAGCGCACCCTGTACACTTAACCTGACTTTGGCCCCAGCGCTTGTCATTGATTTTCGTTTCCACCCCCTTAAAGAGTATTCCTCATCTGGGAAAGATAGGCAGTAATTAAAGGATTGAAGAAGGGATTATTTAGGGGAGGTGCAGAGGACTGCCAACCAAGTGCTCAAGCACAGCATACTTAGAGCAGCCCAGAGAGCTTCCAGAGCTCTCCATCCTCGCGTTTTTCTGAGGGATAGTGAAGGTAGGACTGTTCTCATTTAGTAACAGTGGGGGTTTAGCTGTAGTGCACAAAAAGCATTCATCCACACCTGAAGCAGGATCTCTGTGTTCTTAGCCACACACTGCTTGATGACCAGATCCTGTTGTTCCTCAGACGTTATACAGTGTGCTTGTGCCAACCAAGATCAGAAAACCCATTACTTGGTTAGACTGTATAGCGTTTGTGCACATCGTGTAACCTACTTCTCCTGGGGCCACAAAGAACGATTGTGTAAGCACAAGAAAAAATAGCACAAGCTGGTAAATATTAGATGTATGCAGTGAGCCCAAGTAATGTGCATACTGTGTTAAGCTTTTCTTTAAGTCGAACTAGTTCTAAATGAGAACCCTAAATACAGAATAGCAAACCCATTAACCAGTAAGTCATTTGTTATTATTTCCAAGTAACTGGTACTGTGCTTTCTACATGATTGCATGTACTCCTCTGTTCCTTGACTGACAGCAGGTGTGCTTTCACCCAGCATCACCACTGACACTAGTGGTGAGCTGCAAAACATCACCATGGCTTGTGATAGGAGTCTTGACACCAAAATGTTCCAGGACCTCCGCAGGGGTCCATCATTGACTGACACCTCAGTGCAGGATAATTAGCAATGATGTATTTGTTAGGTACTGTGTGCGTGACACGGAGGGTGGCACTTTGAGGACGGGGACTGTCCAGCCCAAACACTGTAATTCACTCTGGTTTAATTTCACCTGTGCTTATTCAGTTGTATATCTCCTTGGGGCCAGTTTTCTTTCCACTACAAATGCCCCTTAGACATACACCATCCAATGTGACTGTAATTTAGGTAAAATGAAATAAATTTTAAAATCCCATTGCTGGAGTGCACTAGCCACAGTTCAGTCACTCAGTAGTCAGGTGTGGTTACTTTGTTAGAGTGCATAAATAGAACATTTTCATCATAGAAACTTCACATGAACAGTAATAGACCCAACAAGAATTTGAAAGGAAAAGATAATTGATAAGTTATAAGGAATAGCCTTGTTTAATGGATGGTGATAAAAACTATAATTCCCAAAGAAGATAGTACAAATGAAATGTGGCAAATGTTACAAAATAGATTTTAAAAAATTAAAAAGCCAGCAGGCCTGTCCTGGGTTATTTTTTTCTCTTGGTTATCTTTTGATCTCATTCTCTCCCTTTCTTTCTAGTTTCTCCCTTATAGTCCCCCACTGTCTTTTCCCAAACAATTATTGGTCATTGTACAACTGAAGTACAGTTATAAATATTTCCATCATTGGGCATGTTGAATAAAGTTTGTATTATCTTATTCTTAGATTGCTCTTTTCTGCACTGAGAAACGAATCTAGGACCCGTGTGCAAGCTTTCTACCATTGAGCTATATCCAAGTTCTTAATTTTTAAGTCAGCTCAGTTTCACTTTTACTGTGACTTTTAAAAATAGTCTACTAATAACCAAATTAAGTTCCTTTTAACTTCCTGTGACCCTTTATAGTTTTTCCCCCATAGGTCAGTGACCCCTGCAAGAAAAAAAATGCTCTCTACTTTTTGAAAAAGAGTGTAGAGGAATTACCTGGAATTCTCCATGGCCAGAAGACCTTGTGTTGGTTTATGAGGACACAATGACTGGCTTTTGTTCCTTTGGGAATTTACCTGAGCTATTCCTCCTGCAGGGCCTTGTCACTGCCCATTCATTACATTAAGTTATCTCATTCTTGCTCCTCTTCTTCCCCTCCACCTGTGGAAAGCATGCATGAGGACAGGTGCTCTGTTTACAAGTCTGATAAAAATATCAGGAAGTCTACCCAAAGTAGCTAATTTTAAAGTGAGCCCAGAACCGTACAGAGGGAGCATGTCAAAATTACAGTTAGCCCCAACTTTATTTTCATCCTGTGAACCACAACACAGTACAACTCTGCCCCCTTAAAAGTTTGAATAAAATGGTTGCAAACAGGCCTCCCAGGTTGGAAACAACCACAGCTTTCGCTGCTATTTCTGGGTTCTATCCAATGCAAATGCAAAATTTTTTTTAAAAAGCATTTATTGGTCTCTATATGCCAGGCACTTCATACACAATGTCTCATTTAATTGAGAGCCCTTCCAAACATAGCTCAGTCAGATGTAGTTATTGTTTACTTTTCCCCAGATGATGGAAGTGGCCAAGGGCACAGCTCAACGCGTGAGCACAGCAGTGCTCTTGGACGCCAGTGTGAGCCTGAGTGGAAGCACCTGGGCCTCACGTAGGGTGAGCCTACTGCCAGCCAGCCAGCCTGCACCCGAACTATGGAGTAGAAACAGACGTGTATACCCACACCGCACCTAATCTGCAGACACCTTTGTCCTAGACCTCTCTCGCCATATTTCCCTTACAACTTCCAGTTTTCACAAAAGGTCAGCCACATGGGACCACCTGCTTTGTTTCACTCACCCCTGCACGTTTTCTTCCCACCACGATTTTCTTTTCTGAGATTTAACTCCTCTAGATGTTTAAAATTTTAGATAGCTTTATAAAGCTGCTTTGCACAGTTGAACTCCAGATCACTGTGGTGTGTAGGTGAATTTGACCACAAAATACTATTTGTACGTTTGTGCTCCGTATCTTGGTTTAATCATCGACGTTCAGAGTAAACATGAGCACCTAATAAAATAAGGGTCACAGTGTTTAACATTTCTCCCTAGTTCAAATGCCTTGTTACCTGTGCACCAGCAAACTGTGTGCCCAAGTCACATTGAGAATGTGATCACGGAACAAAATCTCTAATGAGACAAGTTAGGCCCTTAAATGAATAATGTCTGCTCTCAAATTTTAAAAGTAAGTCTCAAGGCTGGAGCAGTTGCGGCACTTGCCAGGCATGTGTGAGGACACGGGTTCGAACCCCGATAGCACACACACAACTAAGTGTTGAAGCAACGAAAGCCGCATGAAAAGCTAAAAAATAAAAATTGATCTTCTCTCTCTCTCTCTCTCTCTCTCTCACTGTCCCTTTCTTAAAAAAAAGAAAAGAAAGCAGCAGTCACATGCTACAGCAAAGCATTTATGATGGTAGAAGTATTCCTGTGGCCTGTTCTATACCAGTTAGAGCTCTCTCCAAAAATGCACTGAGCCAAATGTATCTGTTACATGAACATATCTTAAGACAAAAGGAATAAAGCTTTACTGGCACTAACAAAGCTCTTACAATGAATTTGATGCTCAAAAATACGACACTGAGGGGGCTGGAGCGGTGGCTCAGCATGCGCAAGTACTTGGGTTCAAACCCCAGCCCTGCGTACACAACTAAGTGTCAAAGCAATGAAAGCCATGTGGAATACTCAATAAAAATTGATTCTCTCTCTCTCTCTCTTTCTTCTTCTTCTTTAAAAAAATGACACTGATAGCTTTAAGCGATTAATCTACAATGTAAATTACTCAACTTGTTCTTATTAAACTCTTAGTATCCAAACTCTGATCTGCAACAAGCCCTTAATAAATGTCTGTTAATTCAGAGACTGAAAATTGATAACTGCCTTATTCATTTTTAAAAAATTGTAGAGTTTAGTATTTTCATGTTTAACAAAATTGCTACTCATTTCAGTAGGATTCTAGTGAAGAGTCTAAGACTCTTAACTCAGGTTGTTTTGAAAAGTGATTGGCAAAAGTGATTTTATTCTTTCTTTGTTGAGATGAAGTGCATGTTTCTGTACCTGTAATTTTAAGTGACTACTGAATTCATAAGAAGCAAATTTGAGGAGTTTTCTTGTCACTTTATAATGTCTCTGGATAGAAAATGCCATTGATTTTGGGAATCATCATAAAGATGTGACCAACTACTGACATGAAATATCAAGCATTATTAGTAGATCTAACAAATAGATGAAAAAATTACAATAATTAAAATAGTCTGGATCATAAGGGTGTAGAGCAACTAGCGTTCTTAAGCATTGCTGTCAGGGGAAAAATCAGTACAATCATTACATCTTAAACTTCTTAAAAAGTTCAAAACTATCGAGTAGACAGTTGATCCCCTTTTCCCTCTTGTTCAGGAATCTGGATTCCTTTGCCCTGACTTGCTCTGCCTTGTCCCCAAGCACATGTGAATCAGCCCAAATTCAGGAGTGAGTTCAAATTAAGTCACTTTAGCTAGCCCTTCCCCCTTCCCAGAGATTAAATCAGGAAGGAGCCTGTGACCGAATTCCGAATTCCAAATTCCGACCAAGAAGGCTCCAAGAGGGCTCAGCAGTTACGGTGTTTGCTTGGCATGTATAAGGATGCGGGTTCAAACCCCAGTGCCACGTACGCAGTGAAGTGTTGGAACAATGAAAGCCAAACAAAATGGATCCCTCTCCCTCCCTCCCTCCCTTCCTCTCTCCTCTCTCTCACTGTCTCTCTCTCTCTAAAAAAAAAAGAAAAAAGGCTCCAAGAGAAAAGTCTTTGGAACTTTTGGAAAGTTCTTATTAGCACATGTACTCAGTGTCCATTGGCCTTATTTATAATGTTTACAAACTGGAAAGGCTAAAATGTGAAATAACTTGATTTGGGCAAATAAGATTGTACAGTTAGAATGATGCCATCCTCTGGCAATGAGAATGACACAATACGTCATTCTGGGGGGAAAAGCAAGTCTAAAATAGTGTTATAAATACTTAAAATGGTATTTTAGGGGCTATTACAAATACATAGGTTATTAGTTGTTTCTAAAATGTATGTTGTATGAGAATATGAGCAAACCTAACAGTGGACGAGAGAGGTAGATAGTTTCACCAAAGTGGGGACCAGGGCTGCTTTGAGACCCTCAGGTATGGATTCTTTACCCCTCAAAGGCTGTGGAGAGGTTCAGGCCTTCAAATCTGCCATGAGTGAAAGCTGACTCTGCTCTCTTTCTGCCTGGCCGCCAAGATGAAGAGAGGCAGCCTCTGATCCCAACCTCCAGTCAGGAGAATGCCAGGAAATTACTTTGTTTGGCACACCTTGAATTACATGCCAATCCCTTGACCAAATCATTGAGGCTAGAGTCAGCTTGTGCCACCTCGGTGGGGACAGGAAGACAAGGCCAGATAATGACACCTCCCTTTCTAATTACACCTCCAGAATAGGGGAATTCGGGTAGGAGGGGCAGTCCTGTCCTGGAAGAAAGAAGTGTCCTGGGCAGCCTAAACATTCCGTGGAATCAAAGTGAGCTGGGAGGACATTTAAAATTAAGCAGTGGATCTTGCTTTCTTCCTACGTGTGACTCGAGTGAGAACATGTTTTTGTTGTTTTGCTGTTTTTTTTGTTTTGGTACCATGAATTGAACCCAGGGGTGCTTGAGCACTAAGCCACATCCCTAGCCCTTTCTATTTATTTATTTTTTAATCTCGGGTCAGGGTCGTGCTAAATTGCTTAGGGCCTCACTAAGTTGATGAGGCTGACTTTGAACTTGGGATTCTCCTGCCTCAGCCTCCCCACTCGTTGGGATTACAGGTCTGCGCCACCGCGCCGGGGCAAGAAAATGCATTTTTGAAAAGCCTCCTAGGAGTTTATGGGAAGTATCCTAACCCCAGAGAATCCCCTTCTCGTATAAAGTGTATTCTTGCATAACAAAAATAAGATGACTGTATGTGTGTGTGTTTAACAGAATCACAGGCCTGTTGGTAATAATAGGGAAATAAATGAGAGATCATGCATTCCCCAGCGCATGGTTTAAGTTAACAGAAAATAAACCAGTGTAGTCTTCCGAGCTTTCCTTGAAGGGGATAGTTCTGTGCTGAATTGTTTTGGTGCCATTATGAATTGTTTCTTAATGACTTGGGGCTGTAAGTCACCCTGTGGGGGAGGTCTGTCCCATTAGTGTGCCAGGGAGACCAGGCTCCTGGGATGAAGGACAGCATTGCGGTCACAACGCTGCTACTGTCACTAGTTTAATGCAGAGTGGTCAAGCCCGCGACACCACGCTGCCCTCCTCGCCCTGGTCCCTTTTTCTAGGCCTGTCACGCTAACCGCGCTGGCGCGCCTCCCAGCGCAGCGTTCCCGGCTGCACCCGGCGGCTGAGCCCCGGCCCGGACGCTCTTCCTACGACTGCGGGGGCAGCAAGGGGGCCGGCGTCGCCATCGCGTGACAGCCCCGGGGGCGCCGCCCTGCACCTGCCGCCGCGGGCGGGGCCCCGGAGCCAGTGCGTGCGGCCGCGCGCAGACGGGTCACGCAACCGGGGCCGCTCGCGTGCGCAGCCCGGCCGAGCCCGCCTCGCGTGCGGACGGCCGCCTGGCTCCGCTGGGACCCCGGCGCCGGGCAGTTCCGGTCCCTGCGCGGGCGGCGCGCACACACCTGCGGCGCGAGGGCGCGGGGCGGAGGGGGCGCGGGTGCGAGCAGGGGGGCGCGGGCCCGCGCCGCCCCCACGGATGTCGCCGCCCCGCCCCCAGGCGCGGGCGGGGAGGGGAGGCGCTGTCGTGACGGCGGCGGTGAGCTCAGCCTGAGTAACCGCAGCCGGGGCCGGGAGGTGCCGCCTGTCACGCAGCCGCCGCGCTCCGAGCCCCGCGGCCCGGCTGGTCCCTCTGCAAGGCCGGGCCGGGTCGCCCCGCGGGGACAGGGGTGCAAGCCGGCCGGCAGGCTCCCGCTGCAGCACGGAGCTCGGTTCGAAAGTGCCTCCGATTTGTTTATGTTGCTTCTAAAGTGCACGCGGCCTGCATATGCGTGCATGAGGTTCAGTTCGTACCCGCGAGGGTGGAGGCATGCTTTGGCAAGAGGGATGATTGTGAATTCAGTAAGTCAGGCTACAGTCAGATTATGTAAAAGGACAAATAAATTAACCGGAAAAAAATTCCAGTCGTGACACGAAGAAGCCATTACATTCATCTTTTCATGGTCCTGAACATCCCGTACCAGCTTGATGATAATACATGGCGGGATGTTCTGGTTAGATGCATAAAGCTAGTGTTCAGCTGTCCCAGGCAAACATAAAAGCCTTGTTATGGACGTGAGTAACATCCGTAACAGAGTAGTCTGTAGCGCTTGCACATTTCAGTCATTTAGTGTGCATGTGATTCACTGGTAGATGGTCACTGTGAAACATGATTGATTGATCATGTGCAGAAAAATCTGCTCTGAATTTTCTGAGAATTTTTTTACAGGTTGTGATGTCCATAGGATGTGAGCTCAGTAAGGACTTGAGCCTAAGTGCCTAACAGATTGTATCAAATTGATATTCTTGAATGAAGGAAGGAGGGAATGAATGAAATGTGTTGGCAGTACTCTAATGTTACAGCTGTGAACTAAAGTGTTCTGAGTGAGTAGTGCCACCCAGCCACTGGCCTATGTGTGACCTGGTATGGTGAAGCCAGGCTTATGGCACACCAGAGGTGTGGGAACTATGCACACTCAGTGTAGGTACTGGCAGGCCTTTGGTAGGGGACCCTTGTGACAGAATGGGAGGGGGCTTTCTGGGCTGTCAGCTCAGTAAGGACAGAGAGGAGGTTTCAGCTGGGATTAGAAGGCAGATGCCAGCCAGTCCCTAATCAATCTGTTTAGAAAATGAAAGACAAGCACACAGCCCTCTGCTTTCATTCTCCCTATCAGGGTTCCCCTGCCATTCTTCATCTCCTGTGCCGTCACTTTGAAGGCTGCTTGTGCCCTTTTCACCAGGGTCCCACACTCATGTTCAGGTTGTTGGTGGCACTATGGTGCCTGGTGGTGGAGGTGGCTAGGGACTGAATTCCAGCCCTGGCTTCACATGCCAAGGCAGTGCTTCGATCCACCTGGGGAAGAGGGGTCTTTTTCTGATTTGATCAAAGGCAGTCAGGGCCAAAGTAGCTCTTTGTGTTTCAGCATTCTCAGGCAACTGCCTCCCCTTAACCCTTGATGTGTATCTTCCTATTGTGCTTAATAGCATTGCTCTGCCGTGAGTCTCAAGACGGGGGCAAAGGGGGTATCAGGACAAGCCCAGGCTGAAGGTCAGGTGACCCCCATCAGGTTCCAAGGTGCCTGTTCACACAGCAATGGATGCAGACCGGCCAAGGCATGATGATGCTGTGTACAGTTCTCTGCAGCAAAAGGACAGCAATGAAAGCAACACCTGCCTCTTCCATTTAGCAATTGGGAGAACCGCCACTCTCAGCAGGTTGCTCAGGGAGTGTGCTAGCTGACAGTGTGCCTCACTCTCTAGGCTGAGTTCATTGATAGATTTGATATCAGGTGATTCGTCCAGGACATACGTTCTGCTGAACCCTGGGGACGGCCTTGAGAATAGAGCACGTCCCTTTTCCCGTTGTTAGCTTCTCTGGAGTCTGTTGACATTACATCATGGGACAAACACTGAGTAGCAGAGACTGCAGAGTTGGGAGGTAGTGGTCTGATTAGTCCAAACTTCTGCACGGGAGACGTGCAAAGAGCTGAGCCCCAACAGGACCTGCAGAGCCATGTGGTTGTGAAATCCTGGGTGGAAGGGCCACACCCTGCACACACCTCAGATCTCCTGGTGCTCTGAAGGTGTGATCACCACCAAACAACTCCGGGGAGAGACTTAATCAGATCTTTGGATGATTGGATTATCACGAAGATGAAAGTTTAAAGGTGACTTATTAAAATGTGAAAATGTGTGAATAATGTAAGTACATAAAACAAATTTGGAATTAATATATAAAAGCATAAAAATGATCTAACTTGATTAATGCCTTTTAAAATATAGCTTCTGACAAGATTAAGCAATCCATCTTATAACTTAACTCATAGGCCTAAACAGATAAAACACAGGAAGGAATCTTATTACTATGAACAACACGATTTATCATTTTCACTTACATAAAAGTTCTTATGCTGTTTTTAAATTAATTAATGATTATTTACAAAAAACCTGTAGAGAATGTTGCTTTCAACTTGCTGTGGTTTCATAGTGGAGAAACAGGTTAAAGAGGTTAAGTGAAATATTCCATAAACCCTGTATCTCCCAAAAATAAGAGAATTAAAGCAATGGTGGAACTTTACACATAGACGACACTGGGTAAATAGAGCTTATCGTTAAAAGTGGATAAATCTGACCCCGCGCTTGGAGACACATGCAGCATGCCTGAGGACAGATGCTACTGCGTGTGGACATTGGCACTGCAACTGCTACCGAGGCAGTGATCGTGGTTTGAATGAATTGATTCAGAAAGTGAAAAAAAGCCCATCAGAACTCACCTCCGAGGACCCCAGGCCCAGGACCGCCCTGCTTCTCTCTTGATGAGCACATTCTCAGATTATTGCTGCTTTACGTGAGCAAGGAGGAAAAAGGAAGCAATCCAGATGGGAGCCCGGCTGTGGTCAGATGTCTTTGAAATGAACAAAGTATTTGCAGATGTTTCGACAAGTGGTGGCTGGGCCAGGTGGAGGCCACAGGAAACACCCTCCACACCTTGGGGCTACTACTATAAAGGAACCATCACTCATCGGGGCAGGATTCCCTCCGACGCTTGAAAAGGCGCTGGGGGCTGGAATGCCGCATGAATCCAGACTTGCCTCAGGAATGCCGCAGTGAGCCCATCTGAACGTAGAAATTAATGTGATTTGTAAAAATTGCAGTCAGGATCTTGGTTATCTGGGAATCAAATCCTTTAATCACTCTAGACAGAACTAATGAAACTGGAAGAAACCGTCATTGATTTTGAGAGTCTCCTTCTAAATTGGTTGGCCTTTGGCTTTTGGAGAGCAAAGTTCAAATTCCAGTTCCTGTCTGACAGGAAGATAAGTATTTAGCCCTGTATTTGTCCACACAAACGGCAGAGCATGGGACAGATGGGTCTCGAAGGTGCTTCCTCTGCAGAGTGGCCCAGTGCATCCACCTAATGCATTTCTCACTATGCCTTCTGGGGCTTTTTTGTGTGTTTTGATTTAGGACATTTGTCTTTGCTCACAAATGTGAGTAACATTTTTGTATTTTCTAATGCAGCATTCTAAATTCGACCAGCTTTGTGCATGCCGTCTTCTGGAACCGTGTGGCTGTGTGGTGGACAAGGGGGGCCTATGAACATAGGACACACCCCACAGTGATCTTAACCAGTGCTCAGCACTGGTCAGGGCAGTTTCCTGGCCTTGTACCCTGGTGTGTTACCACGAAAGTTCCCATCTCTGACCCGGCAACAGCTGGAGAACGCTTTTGCTTTGGGCTTGGTGGGCGAGAAAGAATCTATTTTATCAAACAATTATCTGAAGGCATAGCAACTCTGAATTTGTTCCCCCTACATCCTAAACTTTCCAATGAAAGACCTGATAGTAACAGCGTGGGTGCTTGACTCGTGGACAAGCTTTCTATCTCCCCAAAATGCAAAGCTTTTAAAAAATTATAAGGAATGGAAGAAAACACTAACACTGTTAGCAAAACTGACCAGCATATTTGGAGTAGGGAAAAATTCATGAGCCCCAACCTTGTTGGAGAATTACATATACATATATAATCTAGGTGATCGTCCATTGTGAACATTGGATTTCAGTGCACAAAGCTCAGTGCCAATGATGGCTTCACATCCTTCTGTCTTTTCTGAAAGCCGGAAAAGGTGTAGAGTTGTATCAGACTTGCTGTGCCACCCAACACAGGACCTTAGAACAGCGCAGAGCCTCCGGTGGCCTCAAGGACACTTCCATATCTAATAGCTGAAGAAACAAATCCAGAGGGCTTTAATTTATTCCACAAGCCAGCATCGTCTTTCAGGTGCGACACACAGCACCAGAGCTAGGCAAGTGTGTTGCCTTGCCCTGGACCACACAGCTGATGGAGGAGCTTTCTAGTTACAGGAGCCTCCATCCCAGCCCCTGAGTGTCTCACCTGCATGTGCTCTTCCTGTGGTTTGGGCCAGGCCTTCCCACGCCTGAGCCTCCTGGCTGCTCTCTGCTGCCTCCTTTTCTGTACCCAAGGGGAGAGTGGCTTATCTGTGTTTGCAAAGAACAAAGGCCAGAGTAATCCAGCCCTGTCCCTTCTCTGTCTTGGGGGTGGGGGGCAGGGTACCCTGCTGGCTAAAGGATTGCTCAGCTGATACAGGCCCACAGAGAGTGGGCAGGACCTGTCTTCTACATGATCCTGGAGAGGGCCCAGGCCTCCTAATGGGGCTTAAAATTAGGAAGCCCACTTTTTCACAGATACCAGCTTTCTCAGCGTCGTGTGTGTGTGTGTGTGTGTGTGTGTGTGTGTGTGTGTGTAAGTGTAAGAGAAGCATTTCATAAAATGAAAGCAAACACACAACTGTGCATTATTTTTTTTAAGAGAGAGGGATAGTAAGAGAGAAAGACAGAATCAATTTTATTTAGTTTTTCATGTGGCTTTCGTTGCTTTGACACTTCGTTGTGTACGTGGTGCTAGGGGTCGAACTCTCATCCTCACACATGCCAGGCAAGCACCTTACCACTGAGCCACCACCCCAGTCCATGCACTATTGTTTTTGAACCAACCCAAACCAGCTGAGTCCTATCCAGAATGTGCCTAACATTCTGAACCCGTTGGCCGCCACAGCTGGGAAACAGTGTTCAAATAATACCAACATAACCTCCTCCTCCTCTTTCTTCTTCTTCTTTTTTTTTTTTAAAGAGAGAAGGACAGTGAGTGAGAGAGAGAGAGAGAGACAGAGAGAATCAATTTTTACTGAGTTTTTCACATGGCTTTCGTTGCTCTGACACTTTAGTTGTGTCCTTGGGTGCTGGGATTTGAACCTGTGTACTTGAGCGTGCTGGACAAGCACCGTAACCACCGTACCGCCAAGCTCCAGCCTCCAACATAACCTTCTTAATAGCTTTGTCCCAATTGCCACATTTCTGCAACTGTGACATTCAGTTCTTCGGCTTTTTGGAGACAATGTGGTGAAATCAAATGGACATGGAATTTATAGAATTAGAAAGCTGGATTTGAGTCTACTGTGAATAAGAGTCTGTAATTTTGAACCTGTTTTTTTCCTCTAAACAATAGCACAGATTGCCTCGCTGAGCTCACATGGTTAAGACCCAAAGAGGATAATGGATGTGCCCTGCAAACTGCAGAAGGCTATGAAAAAGGTTGCTTTACAGGGGTAAGGGCAGGCCTGCAATAATGGTTCTCATTTTCAGTATATATTTTAAGCTTGACTTTATACATAGGTGGCTGAAGAGTTAGGTGGGTGTGGATGGCCTACGTGGTTATTATGGAAAGGCTAAGAATCATTGTACCAGCAAAGCTCTCCCCTTGCCCAAGTAATGTGACTTACTTTTTAAAAACCTGTCTTCCATTGCTATTTACATTTCTACTGTTAGTTTTTTGCATTAAGCAATCCCTCTCCCAGTGACTTCCTTTTGAATTTTAACATACTTTCGCACTAGGAAGAAGCATCAGGATGCTTAAAAGTGGATTTGGGGAAGACTGAAGGAACAGCAAAAGGCAGGTAGTCGGCGAAGGAAATCCTAGGTTTTGAGTCTCAACCTGAAGCACTCCCAAGGAAATGGAGACACGGGCCAGGCGCCGTGACCAAGCCTGTGATCCCAGTGACTCGGGCAGCTGAGGCAGGAGGAGGATCAGCCGAGGCAGGAGGAGGATCACAAATTCAAAGCCAGCCTCAGCAATTTAGTGAGACTGTCTCAAAAATAAAAAAAAAAAAAAGGCTGAGGAAGCAATTCTGGTAGAGCGCCCCTGGGTTCAATCCCCAGGACAGGAAAGAAGAAGAAAAAACCTGAGAAGGGAGCCAGGAGGATGGGGACATTTTTCAAAGTGGCACCTTCTCCAATTTTTCCCCATAATTGTTTTAAGGTGTGCTTTCTCTGATAAATTATCCATATCTCAGCCTGCGAAGCAGGAGAGATGAACTCCAGTCCTGCCTCTAGGCCATCCAGCCATGGCCCTAAACAATTAGCGAGTCCCTGTCTCAAAATAAAAAGTAAAAAGGGCTGGGGATGTGACTCAGTGGTAAAGCAACCCCTTGGTTCAATCCCCGGTACCAAAAACCAAAAGAGGGTTAGGGATATAGCTCAGTGGTAATATGCACATCCAACACTCTTAAGGCCCTGAGTTTAATCCTCAGCACCAAAATAAATAAATAAATAAAGGTAGTAAAGGACACACAATATAAAATTTACCATCTGAAGAGTGCAGTTCAGTAGTGTTAATTATGTCCACATTATTATGCAACTATAACTTATTAATGTCTAAAATCCCACAGTTCCTCCCACCCTTGCTGAATGGCCCAGATTTATCATCTGCCTTAATCCATTGGGTGGCTCTAACAAAATGCTACCACCTGGTTAGCTCATAAACAACAAGGTTACTTCTCCTGGTTTGGGAGATCAGGAAGTCCTCGAGGAAGGTTCCAGGTAGCACCTTCTTGCTGTGTCCTCACTGGAGGAAGGCAAGAAGCAGCTCTCCTATAGCGGCACTAACCCATTCCTGGGGCTCTGCACGCCTGACCCCATCACCTTGGGTTAGCCTTTCAACCTGGTACTTTGCCAGGACACAAACAACCAGGCCATACCACCAACCCAATCCTGAAACTGCCTCTATCTAGCCCGAGCCCACCATACCCAAGGGGATCTTGTCAATAAGGATAGAATTACTATTTCTAAATCAAATTATTTTAAATATTTCCTAGGAACTATCGTATGGTGGCTGGAGCTGTGGCTCAGCGGTTACAGTGCTGTTCAAGCACCAGGATGTGAGTTCAAACCCTAGCACCACATACTCAACATACTCAACAAAGTGTCAGAGCAATGAAAACCAAATGAAAAATAAACAAAACTGATTCTCTTTCTCTCTAACTGTCCTTCTCTCTTTAAAAATAAATAAATAAAAGAACTATCATATGTCTCATGCCTTTAATTATATTTATTTTCAAAGTAGGTCATAAATCCACATGGTTCAAAATCCAACATACATATGAGGGTGTGCACGGAAGGCTCCCGCTGATCCCCTGGATGCACACTTTCCTTCACTGCAGGTAACGCTGACCTTTCCAGAAGCATGTGGAAGGCTACAAGCACAGGACCTTGACCCCACCTTTTTTGTGACCCCTAATGTTGTACACTGCAGGCGCCATGCCCTCTTGAAGGTCATGCCTTTTACCGCACACATTTCTACATTTCATGGGTGTACCACGGTTTAATTAATCAGTTTCCTGTTAACCCCTATGCAGAAATGTTCTCTCTTTTTAGCCAGTTTTTCCATAGCAAAGCATTATTGCAGTGAATAATCTCTTCGTACTTTACAGGTGTGCCGTCACTTCTGCAGACAACGTGTCTAGACCTGGAATGACTGGGTCCGGGCCTGTGCCTGGAGTTTGGGTAACACCCCTGCTGCCGTTTGCCCTCCCCACCCTCTAGCGGTTGAGGATGGTTGCAGTGTAATGACAGATGTCACTGACAATGGAAGTGTGTGTTCCACATGTGAGAAGAGCAGAGGCAGAAAAAATAGAATCCCCACGCCCATCCCTACCCAGGCAGCTTTTGTTCAGTGCTTTCAGTTCATCAGAGAGACATTCTGCTTGGTGGGGCCATCATATCAGGCCCCACCTCCTCTGGGTCTCCTGGAGTCACTAGCCCTGGGTGATGACCAGCTGTGGAGTCACATGCTCAACTAGAGTCCTGTCTGGTGGCCTAGGGTCAGCTCCATGAGCCTGGGGCTGCCTCTCTTGCAGGGGCCCTTCGAAGGAGCCTTTGACAGGCAAATACATGGATAGCAGATCTGTGAAGGCAGCTCTCATCCCACTTTCCCCAGGGCAGGCCCTAGCACGTGTCATAATTCCTATAACACTCAAAGTGTCCTGAATTGGATTGTGACATATTAACTTGCATAGGATGCGCCGTTCTTATTGTGTGGCAAGGAGTCTGGGGCTTATAAAGGTGACTGGGGAGAGACTCAGCAGGAAGGAGAGGAAACCAAGCGTGTGGAATGTGGGCCCCAAAACCACTGTATAACCAAAGAGCAGTCTGGGCACCTAAAACATGAACATACTTCTACCTAACAGGGTTAGAAGTACTTTAAACTTTAAAATCAGAAGAACTTGTCCTCTCTCTACTGATAAATGCATGCTACTGGGCATTTGCTCCACCCAAATAGATGTTTGGAAACCTATTGAGGCAGTGATCCCCTGGCCTCCCAGATAGAATATACATGCTTACCACTCACGAGACAGCCCAGCCGGGCCTGGTCTTGAACCAATGGACCACTTGGGGCTTTTACCAAGTGCTTTTCTGCTGCACGCTCAAAGCATGCAGGCAGACCATGGAGTCTGGACCAGCTAAGAGAATGGGCAAGAAGGACCTTCTGAGCGCAGTTCTAAGATGCTTTATTTGTAAAGTCAGCGAAGTGTGGTTGTGAGGTGCCCCAAGCCACCTTTGTTCCCTGGAAACATGGTGGTCTGGGCAGCCTGAAAAGAGGGACACGTCTGGGAGGCCAGGGAAGCCCCGAGTGTGGGCTTCCTGTTTCATGCCTCCAGCCACATCAGCAACCAGAACGACTCCCGCAGCGTGGCAGGCATGCTTCTAGTGACTCAGCCAGGGACTCATTCAGACTGCGGTCCCGAGTGCAGGGCTCGAGGCTGGGGCAGGCTCTCCTTGTCCACACCCGGGCAGGCGGGCATAGCTTTCCACCTCTCAGCAAGCAGGCCGGCCTTGGTCTACCACAGACGTATGTAGCCTTCAGGTTCACACCGGTACTCCCGGCCTCCTGGATTGACCTGGCTAAAAGACGTGTGTTGATTCGGCTCTAACTCCCTGGGCCAGGCTTCCTGTGTCGCTAATCACTTTGCCTCATCTCTTGCTGATTGCTCTTGATTGCAAAAGCCCAGCTCTTCAATTGCTGCCTGATTCTCTTTGTCCCTCTGAACTGTTCCTTCTGTGGAACAATTCATCCCTCACACACATGTGACTCCCATCGTTTCCTCTTCGTTTAAAATGCTTATTCTCTCCACCCTGTTTCCACAGCAGTAATGTGCACCCTCTCACCAGAGCCTTGCAGCCTCTGAACTCTCTTGACACAAAGGCGTCGAGGTCCTTCATAGGACCTCCACGGCTGGGCGCCATCTGCGACGTGGCAGTGGTGAACGTGACCACCCATGATTGGAAATGCCAGCAGGCTGTGCCTCGAAGACAGATGAACTTTCCCCGGAAGCACAGTTCCCTTGACTTCTGTGGAAGTACGTTGGTTTAAGGTTCTTAGCAAGAGAGGAGCCTCTTTTCTTCTTCCTCCCTGTCTCATTTCTTTTTCCCTTTCTAGATTTCTCAACGAGAGATGTTCAGATCATTTGTAGAGTCCGAAGAAACGAATAACGGCTTGAATTACAAGGGATAAAAGGGCCCAGTGGAACAGATCTGAAGCTGTCCTGCTATGAACATGAATGAGATGTTAACAGGAACGAGAAACAACTTCTGTTGTAAATGATGAAAACATCATTGCCGCAGAGCTCAGCTTGACTTGCCTTATACAGCCATAAATCCCAGAAAGCAGAGGGAAAACAGTAGGGACATTTTGGAAGTGAAAAGGGGGTGGTGGGATTGTGAAATAATGAGAGAGAAGATTTAGGTGCCAATCAGACATCAGATGACCTCCAAGGACAGGCCCTGCAAGGACCTAGGACCAGAAGATGCAGATGGAGCAATTTCACGAGGACTCTCTGTCAGAGGGCGGGTGGCAGGATGACTGAATGTTAGTGTCTCCCCAGTGTGGTGGTATTTGGAGGCAAGGCCTCTGGAGGTCTGAGGGTCAGATGAGAGCACAGGGCAGGGCCCTGGTGGATGGGATCAGCATCCTGTGAGGGTCGCAAGTGAGCCTGCTGCTCTCAGCCCCTGCCAAATGACGACAGGACAAGAAGGTGGCAGTCTGCAACCCCCAGGTGGCCCTGGCAGAACTGCCAGCTGACACCCCACCTTGGACTTCCCACCTCCAGATGGATGAGAAAGTAATCTGCCATGCACAAGCCGCCCAGACTCTGGTATTTTTTCAACAGCAGCCTCAACAGTCTGATCTAAGTGAGAAAAAGGCCACGACCCAGAACGATTTAAAGAACAACAGCTTCGTATTCTCAGTTGACTCTGGAATGGGAATGGAGTAGCCTTGGGGGAAAGACAAAGAGAAGCCAGCATTTTTCTTCCCCACGAGATGCTTACAGTTTCCCACACAAGCCCCGCAGGACACAGCACACAAGCTGTAGCGATTGGGCTCCAGCCTACCGCCTGGCCCAATTTGTGTGGGTAGATGTAACCTGTGGAGGACACGGGTCCTGGCGGGGGTGGGGGCAAGCCCTGGACGGGTTTGCCCTGGAGGGAGAGGTGTGTTTAGGGCAGCTCTGCTCTTCCGTGCTCCTCGTGTCTGTTTCTGACACAGTGGATGCTGAAAGTCCTGACTTTGTCTCGCTGGAGCTGAAGACATGAACCCAGAGCCGTCTTTTCCCCATGGAGTGAAGATGTGTGTGCGCTGTCCACACTGTCATCTGTACGGACGACTCCCACCTGACAGGCACTGGCCCGACCACCTGCTTCGAGTCTAGGACGCCCGTGGGCAGTGAGTCTGTAGGCGTGGCCCTCGGAGCCAGCTTTCCCTGGAAGCCTGTTGGAATGAGGGTCTTGGGCCTCTCCCAACACCTGCTGAATTTAAAACTCACACTTGAGCAATCGCACTCTAACACTGATGACCACGGTGCTGGTTCAGAAAGGTCTTAATAACCCAAGGCTCCGATCAGCTCCGCACCCTCCTCTGAGCCCACTGAAGGGTCCCTCTGCTCCAGGTGCCAGTCACCCCATCTTTGTAGCGCTTCTCCCAGTGGAGGAGGCTACAGAAAGTGTACAGTCCCTCTACAGTGCTGTCCTGAGCACCTGAGCCAGCTCCTGTTAGACCAGCTCAGGGCTGGGGCAGCCTCAGGAGCCATGGGCAACGTCCCTCTACTCCTCTGCTGTCTCCTCTCCGTAAAATCCACTTAGGACTGCAGGATCCCGATGAAATGTACCTGTGAGATCATGTTATCTCCTTTTTATACACAAGAGTGTATAAAAGAGTTAGTAAGGGATGGATTAAATCCAGTCGCTATGACTTCCGAATCCACTGCAAAGTTGTTTGGGACATTCCTGGGAATCACACTTTGCAAATGCTGCTGTGAGGATCACGGGGTACGTGGACTTGACAGCAAATGTCACTGGTCCCTGATTTCCCACACAAGGCCGAAGAGCCAGATGTGAATAATTGCAGGCACAATTCTCCTTTCAAGGTGGGTGTCTTTTGATTTCTCTTAATCGATTTGCTCTTTAAGTTTTTCTCTGAACTAAAAACAACAGCCGTCCTGGTCTCCAGTTCTCCCGCTCTGCTGTGTACGCGGCATTTCCGACCAGCATCTCCCGGAGCCCGTTACCCCAGCTGCCCGTCCCTCTCCGCAGCCTGCTCTTCGCTGGGCTGCCCAGTCCTGGTGGATACACCACAGTCGTCAAGCCCAAACCTGGTCGTCTCTGCTTGCTTCTTCCTTTGTCCCGTCTCCCATTTCCTCTTTATCAGCAAGTCGTGTTTCTACTTCCAAAATACCTTCTTCCTCTGACCACTCTCGCCGTGTCCGCCACAGTCACCTAGTCCAAGATGTCACTCACCTCCCAATTACTCTTCCTGGATTTACCATCCCAGCTCCTGAAATCCACCTTCCACACACAGACGCAGTGAACTTTGGAAGATGCACATTGGTGGGGCTGGGGTCTGCAGCTCAGTGGCACAGGCCTTGCTTAGTGTGCCCAAGTCCTGGGCTGTTCCCCAGCACCACAGAAGTAGGTAAGGAAGCAAATTAACATCTAAAATGAACAAAAGTGCACCTTGGCTTGTATCACTCAGTTATCGTCCGGGGCTCCATCACCACATCTGCAACAAAACCTACAGAGCCCCACAGCATCAGCCCGGGCTGTCCCTTCCCCACTTCCTCCACATCCACCCACGTGCACCCCCTTCAGCCACGCAGGCCTTCTGCTTTTCAGGAAGAACTTACAGTTCTTATTTTTTCACTTTTTTTCAGATGTCTCCCCGTGAAAATTGTAGGCTTAGCGAAGATAACCGCATCTCCAGACGCGCACAGCGGGTGCTCCACGAATATTCACTGAATGCTTGAGTTTGCACAAAGTGATGTGATGTATGCCCAAGGACAGTGGGACAGCTGAGAGTCACAGGAGCCCACGGTTAGCTCCACCCACGGGATGGCTGTTTCCAGTCCCAGTATGTTCCTTGCAGGTACTGCAGTATCCCAGCATTGACGAGCATGGTTGATCTTCCAAATAAAGTGATCTAGCTTTAAAAAGAGGACGACAGCGGTGAAGATCTGAGGAATGCCAAGGGCGGACAGGGAATTAGGAATCGCATGCGGCCAGAAGCCCAAGAGTCACACTCAAAGAACAAAGGTACGGATCTCACACACTGGCTTTCCAAAACAGAATCCTGGGGCTAGAATAGGAAAAGGGGAGATAGAGAGAAGACTGGGCAGAAAGACACATTCTGATCCACAGTGGATTCAAATTCAATCTTCCACCTAAAAGCATATAGATGTATATTTTCTGGGGAGATGAGCACTCAAAATCACATTTTATTATACACAAAGAAAGGGGAAGATAGCGTGGAGAGAAGCATTTGCTGAGCTGAGTGTGAGGACAGCCCCCCACCGTAGCAGGCCTGCACCCAGTTCCGGGTGGCCACTGGGGGCCACGGTGGCTCTTCAGGTTGCTCGTATCATGTACTTCCCATGGGAAGCCTTCCACGGGTGGTGTGAGGTGCTGCCGCTAGGGCAGGAAATGAGAAGGAGCAGAAGCACCCGGGGTGGGCAGAGCGGCAGGGATCTCTGTCTACAGCCAGCAAGAGTGCCTAGACTTTGTGTGCAGGACACCAAAGCAGAATACACGGTCTTCTTTTAAACTGATCTTGTTTTTAAGAGTAAGAAGAGTTATGCACACACATACTCGTTTTTATATAACAGGAGAACTTCATAAAGTGGTCCGTAAACACAGAGACCATTCTACAGAGTCATAACGTGAATCATGGCTACTTCTGTTTCAGGTTACCATAGGAAATACATTTTAGTTTTTTAAAAAATAGATTTTAGGGGCTGGAGCAGTGGCTCAGTGGTTATGGTGCTTGCCTGGCATGTGTGAGGACGTGGGTTCAAACCCCAGCACCACGTACACAACTAAGTGTCAGAGCAATGAAGATCACATGAAAAACTAAATAAAAATGATTCTCTCTTTCTCTCTCTCTCACTGTCCCTTTCTCGCTTTAAAAAAAATGGGTTTTAGAAAAAGGAATATTTTACAAGAAATTATACATGGAAAAATTGCAAAAACAAATTTTTTCCAATTTGTTTCCATTTTTATTGTACGTGGTTATGAGTTTTTTAAATCTTGGGTTAGTGGAAGGAGCAGGGGTTTTGATCCCATGGGAAGAGCATTGGGGATGGACTGTCTTCTGGTATTCATTAAGCTCATTTGGAGGTCTCCAGCATGGGGGAGGGTGGGATGTTTCCTACTGAAGGTTTGTTGGACAGTCATCCAGGAGAAAACGGTTCAAATTCTGAAGTCTGTCATTTCAAGTTGTTTGAAAAATGTCCCAGGTTGGGGATTTAGCTCAGTGACAAAGCCCCTTGCCTAGCAAGCACAAGGCCCTGTGTTCAATCCTCAGCCTTGGCGGGGGGGGGGGGGGGGGGGGGGGGGAGAGAAGAAAAGAAAAAAAAGAAAGAAAGAAACGGAAAGCACAAAAATAAATTTGAGATCTATTCAGCTGTGATTTAAAGAAAAGAATGAATTTGAAGAAATTGTTTACTTGCACCGTCTCTCTCTAGAAGCCATTTCTACGTCTCACGATAGCCTGCTGACCACTTATCATCAGGGTAGTGGCCGAGACACAGACACAGACAGCCCTGACTCAACTTCCAGCTCCAATGTGCCCGTCCTGGGTGAGCCACTAATCTCTGGGCCAAGCTCTTCCCCTCTGTAATATGGGGCCCGAGAATGATGGTAACGGTTAAATGAGAGATTGCATATAAAACATCTGGCAGGGACAAGCGTGCACACTTGTGATAATTAAATTCGCTGTGATGTGCCTCTGCCACGGCAGGCACTGTTGTGCCAGGGCTGCCCTGAGCTGCCACAGGTTGTACACAGGCAGACCCACAGGCCACCACTGGCCTCATCCCCCGTGGGAACAGTGCACCTGCTGCTGGCAGGGAACACCTGGGGGCTGTACCTGTAGCCCTAACTGTGGGAAATAAAGTGGGAAAAGGTCATTCTCTAATGAAGCAAGTGCTGCCAGCAGTGACTAGGTATTATTTAATTAAATAATTATTTAATTAAATAATTTCAGTTGCTATGGTAACTGAAATTCATGCATATCAGAATCACGTGGAGAGAACTTCCTATATCATGTTATCTTTCCCAGCTTTCAGCCTATATTGATGGAAACTTGGTTCCCATGAAAGAAAGCTATCTCCTACATTAGGACCGAATTGGATTAACACGAAAGGTTAATGAGGGTAATACATCAAAATGAAGGGTCACACATGTACCCTAACATAATCACAAAGCTAGTAAATGTCTGTTAAATCACTGGAGGTAGCACCCCTGACACACAGCCACATGGCCAAGAGGCCAGAGCACCAGGGCTTCAGGTTCCCAACACCAAACTCCAGTTTTTCCACCTTCTTTTTTCCTTTTCCTTTTTATTTTCCTGTACTGAAATTCAGGTCGATTTAAATGTAACGCATTGCACTGAGCGCCACATAATCAAACTTTTATAAAAGTAGCTGGGAGTGGAGCTCAGAGCAGGACACTTGCCTCCCACGAGTGTGCCCCAGCACAAGATGTAAGATGTAAGATGTAAGATGTAAGATGTAAGATGTAAGATGTAAGATGAAGTAATCCTCCATCTCCCTGCTACCATTCTCCCACCTGGAAAATGCTTTGCGACTCTTGATGATAATGTCATGGGGTGGAAATTGAGATGATTTTCTCCATGTTCAGATTAGCCCGTTTTAATTCTTCATGATGAACATTGACACGGAGGTTTACTGTATACAAAACAATAGTGATTTCCCCAAACACAAAACAAAAAACTGAAACACATTTACATAGTTGAAAAAAAATTCCTTTAGAATTTTCCTGAGTGACCCGGTTGATTTTCTCAGAATTTCTTTGAAGAAAGCTCTTTGTAGCAATGTGAATGGTGAAGTTGGTCCTTGCTGGTTCCCTCCTTAATCATTTAATGGGGCTGATTCTTCTTTTTAAGAGGAGCTGACCAGGGACTGGAGCAGTGGTTTGGCGGTTACAGTGCTTGCCTGGTGTGTGCAAGGATGCGGGTTTAAGCCCCGGTACCATGTACACAATGAAGTGTCAGAGCAACAAAAGGCACAAGAAAAACTAAATAAAATTGATTCTCTCTTTCTCTCTCTCTCTCTCTCACTGTCCCCCCTTTCTTAAAAAAAAAAAAAGAGGAAGTGCCCATAGTCGAGGATGCAACAATCAGCACTGCTTCTCTGTATTATCTACATATTGTTTTAGTGCCACACTAAAGCAATTATTCTCCCGCTAGTAAAAACATTACCAGTTTTTTTGTTGGTGTTGTTTAAAGATAAAATTAATGCTTTTCCATGTTTAAAGAGCTGGTGTAAAAGGCTGCCTGAGGAACTGATCCAGGACTTTGGTCTTAGCAAAGATTTTCTGTACAGGCATCGAAAGCAAAAGTTGACAGATGGGATTGCTCCCAACTAAAAGCTTCAGCACAGCAGAGGAAACCCTGAACAGAGAGCAGAGGGCGCCTGCAGAGCAGGAGACAACTGCAGATTATCTGTCCAGCTAGGGATTAATTCACTGAATATATAAGAAACTCAAACAATTCAACAGCAACACCCTCCAAAAAAAATCTAATTAAAAAATGGGTGAATGGAGCTGGAGCGGTGGCTCAGCAGTTATGGTGCTTGCCTGGCATGCACAAGTACGCGAGTTCAAACCCCAGCACCACGTACACAGCAAAGTGTCCCAGGAATGAAAGTCATATGAAAAACTAAATACAGATTGCTTCTCACTTTCTCTCTCTCTCTCTCTCTCCCCTCTTAAAAAAATAAATAAATAAAAAATAAAATTAAATTAAAAACGGGTGAATGACCCAAATAGGCATTTCTCCAAAGAGGGTGTACAAGTGGCCAACAGGTGTATGAAAGCTGTTCAACATCACTAATCAGGGAAATGCAAATCAAAACCGCAGTGAGATTTTGTGAGCCTCCAGTTAGGATGGAGTCAGCAAAAGGACAACGACTGTCAAATTCTGTAGAGGGTGCGGAGAAAGGGGAACTCTCGTACACTGTTGGCGAGAATGTAAATTAGTACAGCCATTATAGAAAACAGCAGGGAGGTTACTCAAAAACTAGAAATAGAACCACCATATGATTCAGCAGTCGTATAAGTCCAAAGGAACCGATGTCAACATGCCTACCAGACATTGTGCTCCCATGTTTACGGCAGCACTGAACACAACAGCCAAGATACGGAATCAGCCTTGGTGCCCACCCACCGACGATTGGACAAAGAACCCGTGCCATACCGCACAATGGAAGAGTATTCAGATTCTGTTATGTGTGGCAAAAGAGCTGAAAATGGAGGGCAGTGCATTAAGTGAGCCAGGTGGGGCGCGTGGAGCTCTCACTTACAGATAGGTGTGTGTGCTACAGTTTCCATGAGTGTCTTCCACAAGCCCATGTGTTGCACTTGGTCCCCTACCTGTAGCGCTGTGGGAAGCAGTGGAACCTTTCAGAGGTTGGGCCTACTTACAAGTCTTGCAGTCCTATGAGGACATGCCCTTAAAGAGGGAATTGTGTCCCTGGCCCCTCCTCCTTCTCCCATGCTGGTTCCCAGCCACCAGGAGGTGAGCAAATTGATAGACATTGTGCTTCCTGCCATGATGTGCTGCCTGGCCACAGGCTTAAAGTGACAGAGCCACCTGGTTATGGACTGGGACATGGTCTGAGAGCCAAAATAAACCTTTCCTCTCCTTGAGTTGATTATCTCAGATATTACAGTAACGGAAAGCTGATTAATGCAGTGTGGGAGCCAAAAGGTTGACCTCAGAGAAGTAGAGAATAGACTCACGGGTACCAGAGTCTGGGGAGGATAGGGGAGGGAGATTATGGGTACAGAGGTGCTACCTGGACAGCAGGTGCAGTCGGACAGGAGGAATAACTTCTAATGTCCTCTAGCACAGTAGGATACCAAGGGTGGACAACAGGTAACCAATATTTCAAAATAGCTTGTAGAGAGGATTTTGAATGATACCAACACAAAGAACGATACACATTGGTGGGATAGACATCCAGTACCCTGAGCTGGTCATCACACATTCTGTGGGTGTGTTAAAGATATATATAATGCACATGGGCAATGAAAACTAAAAATACATGTTTAAAAAGCCTACTGAAAGTTTTGTTTTGCTTTATTTTGTTTGCAAGCTCAGAGCCTTCAAGTTCAGGACTAGCAGCCTTTGACTCTATAGGGAGATTGGAGTTCTCACAAGATTACAGATAACCTGTCCAACTGAGTCTAAATTTAATGTGTCCTTGAATTTTGTTCTAAATAATACTTTATCACAAAACATTTGTGTTCATTAAATCAATAAAGCCTCTGGCTTCCTGCAGTTATTTTTTTCCAAGCCCAAGTTCACAAAAGGGGCTTTGTACTTTTTTCCTTAACTGAACAAATCAGTTTAAAACAAAAAACTAAACAGTGTAGAAAGCAAAACAACAAACGCAGACTTGCACTGATCTGAGCCCGTCTGGGACGTATTCCGGGTTCCGTCTTTGGCTTGTTTCTCTTCCTTTGCATCCCTTCCAGGAGATCCTCTTCTTATAGCCTCCACTTCCATTGGTACAAAGATCGGTCTCAGTCCTTCCTCCTGCCCCGGCCCATCACCTGCCTGGTCTCACTACTTTGTGTTTGCAGTTGCCTACAAGACAGGTCTCGGGACTCCCTAACAGGTGACATCCTGATAGGACTCTCACATCTTGATCCCCAAGGCCACTTCTGTTAGGACTCCTGCCTGACCTGGGCTCCTATCATGTGTGTTCTGACCCACATCAAGTCATGCAGAGAGCGTTCCTGATGCTTCCTCTTCTTCCTCTCTGCCACCACTCCTGGCTGAATTCCAATCCTCACCGCCCATTCTGCACTCACTGGACAGAAGAGGCTCCCAGCCACCACGGTCACCCTTACTCTGCCCACAAGAATCTACAGCCTGTCCCGGAAACCGGCCCACTCACCAGCTTCGACTCAAGCGCCTGCACACTCAACCTTTTCCCACTGAATGTCAAATGACACTCCCTCCTGGTCGGAAACTGTCTGTCATCAGCTCGTGCCACCTCCCTGCCTCCTGGACTCCAAGCTCCTGAGGAGCACCTGACTAGCTCTCTGGCCTTGTTTCCTACGACCCTCGCTGCGGCCCTTCAGTTCCTTCTCACCCGAGGCCCTTAGCCCTGGTTCCTCCTCTGCCTCGAGAGCTCTTCATTCAGTTCACTGCCTGACCGGGGCTCCGTGCCGTCCTGGAGTGGCCTTCCCTCTCCATGCCTGCTAATTTTGTACACTGGCAGCTGCTGCTTTTACGTTTCTAAGTTCTGTTTTATTCAGACTATTTTATATTCGTTTTCACTAATTTGTCATATGTCTCTGCCACTGGAATAAATAACCCACATGGAGCCTGGGACTCACTCTCGTGCACTGCTGTGTCCCTATGGCCTAGACCAGTTCCTGGCCACAGTTAAACTGGAGAAGCATTTGTTGAATGAATGACAGTGGCCTGACCTTCACTTCCCATGAGGCCAGCCGTGCCCCATGCTGCCTTACAGGTGCCTGGCTGCGTGCTCTGCCCTGTTCCCCTCTACCAAGTTTCTTGGCTGGGCCTTCAGTCAATTTGAATCAGTCATTCCTTGGAGATCTAACTCGGAGGTCACTAGCAAAACCACCTTGAATTCTTCCTGCCATGAACTCTCTGCTTCCTCTCTTCCCACCGGAACCCTACTTTCATTATACTATCTGTGCTTTAAAAAAGATTACTCTGAACATGTAGCTTTGTAACTCCAATGTTTCTTTTTTGAGACATCTAGTCATTTTCTTGTTGAGCGAGGGTGACAAACTTTGGACGGGAAGTCCTGGATGACAGCCCCAGACTTGGGAAGGCCATTTCCTACATCTACAAAATGGAAGAGTTCCTCTAGGCCGGAGGCCACAAAGTAGCAGGCCTAGGGTTGGATGAGGCCCACATATGTGTTTCATTTGCCCTCCGTAAAACCCAATTAGTTGGCAAGGTTTAAAAGTTGGGAAATTTTGGAACACTTGGAATTCTAGCCTCTGGAATAAAAAGTTAGGTTAGGCAACGAGACCTACATTCTGCATGACTGAAAATTCACTGCGAAAGAAAGCAGCTGTCCCTTAGCACTGGGTACAGACACATGATGTGATGCCAGCCAGTTCTATGCTTCACCTATTATGCAAAATCTCTGTCCACATTTGAATACAGAGCCCCAAGACTGCATTGTCTCAAGGTCCCTTCTGCTCTGCACATTCCAGGGTTCTGGAGGCACATGTCCCATCTCTCTGCTCAGATATTCCATTCACAGAGGACGGTGTCCAGGCTCTTGAATTGCCTGTGAAGGTCACTGCGCTGGGCAGAGAGCAGGTGATTAAAATGTGCTTACTGAATGTTAAATTTGGTGGAATCCATAAATACGCAGTGAAAACCAACTACTACATAATAAAAAATTTATTGCAGATGTTCAGTTGGCTTTCATAAAGAAAGAAATCCTAACAAACAATTAAAACACAAACACAGTGTTTATGTGATATGGAAAAATCCAACTCTGGACAGATATCAGCCAAGTGAAGACTCATTTGGGCAACAGAAAAGTCGTCCTGCAGCCTGTTGAGTGCAGCTCCGGCTATTTGTTCATTGTAGCGGTGCAGGCGTATCAAGAGCAGAATGTACTCTAGGGATAGAAAAATACAGCTATTTGTCCACCCCAGTAAGGATCATGTGCTCAACAGCTGACACACTGCGACCCTCCCCTGCGGTACCAATGGCTACCTTGCTGTGTTCCCACGAAACCACAAACTATTTGGCACGGTTCGGGACCACCATATTTAATGAATCCCATTTTTCTCTTTGCAATAATTCATTAACTTTAAAGGGGAACACGTTTCACTGAAATATTTTCCATGGGTTAACAGCAATAGCTGAAGGATCACACACCCAACACATGCCCCATGCTGGGCTGAATGTGGGGCCCTGACGGGAAAAGAAATCACAGGTCTGTGCAGGAGCAGACCTCCCACCAGCGTTGGCAAGGCCCAGAGTCAGAACACTGTCTTCTCCGTCCTTCCATTCGTCATAGAGGATGCTAAGGAATGAGACAAACATTTCACTCGAGAAAATATTTCATCTCTCTAAAACTCTGCAGTCACAAAGAACTTAGCTGACGCTAGGCTGTTCACGTAAAATGCCAAAAAAAGAGATCCTTTTTGTGAAGCGGGGTAACTGTAAGATTTGAAAAGCATGTTAGAAACTTCCATTTATTCAACACATTATACTCTAAAGAATTAAAAGACAAATAATCTGATTAGAAATTTTAATATTTACAATAAAAGCTTTTTTAATTTGACATTTTTAATCTCCACCTTTTTTTTTTAACTGTTCATAAGGAACGGAGCTGAACTGTACCCTGGTGCTATCTGTGAAAACTGGCCGGGTGGGTAAAGGAATGGTGTAAATAATGTTTGAAAAGAATCATTTCTCTACCAAAGAAAATAATCTGTTTTTCAACACTTGGGGTTTCTTTTATTTGTAAAGCACTCTGTTCAAAGTGTAAGCAAGACCTGAACTTCTCAGATATGGTCATCATTTTTATCTACTGACTAAATCTGGACCCAACCACCAGCTCTGTTAGTTGCTTTTCCGGTTTCTGTATGTACTTGGAAAAAATCAAACTGCATTTCTTTTGAAAGGGTCCAGTTGGTCTAGCTTGGTGAGCTTCCCTCTGTGTTTATATTTTGGGTTTGGGCAATTTTCAGCTCTCGTAGATGATTAAACTATTGCAGACTGCACAGAAACCGAGCTATGCGGCAGAAGTCTTTGTGTAAGGCAGGTGACCTTAACCTGGCTGAGCCTGTCAGACAGAGATGGCAATGGCACCTCTTTCCCGGGGAAGGGGATTGAGAGGGACAAAGCCACGTTGTCGTCCTTGTTCCTAATCAACATAGAGGATCTGAGTGATGCACTCCTGCCTTAATCTGCATTATCCCCATCTGGCAGCAGGCACTGAGCCTGGAGTCAGGAAGCCTGCTCCAGATCACACGCTGAAGAACCGTCCTCCCCTTGTGAACTGGTCATGCGCAGGGCACGACACTGCCACAAAAGCAGCCTAGAAGTCAACCGCGTGAGTCAGAGCTCTCCCGCGGCCGGAGACTGAGATCCTGAGCTGGTTTCAGGCCTGTAGGAACAGCCTGCCTCTTCTGAGGTCGCTCTTCCCGCTTGGGGGTGCGGGACGTGAGTCATCACCCACCGTCCTCTCCTCCACATGCCGATGCTCTCCAGCGCCTCGCTCCGTGGGCTTCCAGCCGTGGGGTCCCCCTGGCATTTTCACCCTCCTCGTTCAGGACTTTCTTGACTCTTCCACCGCCCGCCTAATCCTCTCGCTCAGGAGGCAACGCAAGCTTACATACTGGGGAGGAGTCAGACGTGGCTTGGAGTGTGGTCACTGCCCTTGCCACTCTGCCCAAGTGCAGGGGTCAGTCCCCGAAAAACATTCTGCTAGGTACTTTCTCACCAGAAGATTAATGGAAAGAGAGGTATGCTGGCAGCAGTGGTGGTGGTGCTGTCGATGCGACAGCTAGGGTGTTGATGCTGATGAGGGTGATGAGGGTAGCGGTGGTGGCAGCATGGGTAACAGTGAGGGTGGTGGTGAAGGTGGTGGTGGTGGCTGCGATGACATGACAGTGCTAGCACTGGTAAAGGTGGTGACGGTGGTGACAGTGATGATAGTGGTGACGCTGCTGGTGGTGGTGGTGGTGGTGACAGTGATGATGGTGGTGACGCTGGTGAGGGTGGTGGTGGTGGTGGTGACAGTGATGATGGTGACGCTGGTGAGGGTGGTGAGTGGTGGCAGTAGTGACAGTGACAGTGGTGGCACTGGTGAGAGTGGTGGTGACAGTGCTGTCCCAGTAGAGGTGGGTAAAAGTGATGGCAGAGATGTTTTCCAACCATGTGTAAAACGCGTGTGTGGGTGAGGATCTCACCACACTCTGGCGGTCTGCGGTCGCCTTCGCGGTGCTGATTTTCAGGATCCTGTGAGATGTTAGACCCTGTTCTCCTCAGTGGCAGGGGTGTTTCCCTCTGAAGTTCACACCTACCACAAGGCCTGAAGCCAATACTTGTGCCTTAGGCCAAGGATAAAAAGAAATTTCATGGTATGGATTCAGAGGATCTCCAGATCTGGGGAAATCTAGTCCAGTGCTGAAGCAGACCTAACTGTGCATTCCCTAAAGGCTGGAAGGCCCTGAGGGAAGAAGACCCCTGATGCCCGTCCAGCTGAGGAGCTGAAAGAATGCGACCTCCAGAGCAGGCCTTGGACAGAGCAGGGCCGCACCCTGCCCAGAGCCTTCAGATGACCACAAGGGACAGGAAGGAACTGTGAGTGAGGCTGGTCAGGGTGCAGAACAAGACTTCCTGGGCTCCTTGGTGGCCTGGTCTGTTCTGTGCCTCTGCCCTCGGGCTCTCTGTGGCCTCCTCCTTCAAGTGCTGAGTGGAGGATTATGACCCCAGGGCCTCTCTCCTGTCTCCCTCCCCAAGGGGCCCATGCTGTGGAAATCCTGCACTATAAAACATTAGGTCCTTTGTGCCAGGTGAGGCTAAAGAACAAATCATTGTCACTTTCAGGGGTAACTTCAGTCACTATGTCACGTCTCCCTTGCAAGTACACTGGATCTGCTACCAAGGAAATAAGGTGGCTGCGGGCGTAGGAAGAGACTTCTGCCTGTGCTCTCTTCTTGGGTCTAACTTAACAGTCACCTACAAAGCTGCAGTATTGGCAACGAGAGCCAGCGGCCTGGCCTAATGTCACTCTATCTGAGACCAGGGACGGTGTCCCCATGTGCCAAAATCACTGCATTCTCTTCTCACCCTCCTCCAGCTTTGTCAGCCTTGCCACCTTGTGCACCCACCCAAGGTTCCATGCTGCACCGTTCAATATGGCGGCCACCAGCCAAGGTGAACCTCTGAACTGAGGATAAAATACACATCAGACTTCCAAAACAGAGCGTGAAAAAGTAATGTAAAATTAGGTGATAATCTTTGTCATTGCTTGCTGGCTGAAATAATATTTTAGATGGATTTTTTTTCCAGAGAGAGAGAGAGAGAAAGAAAGAAAGAATCAATTTTATTTAGTTTTTCGTGTGGCTTTTGTTGCCCTGACACTTCCCATGCACCTGGTGCTGGGGCTGGAACCTGTGTCCCCACGCATGCCAGGCAAGAGCCGTAACCACCGAACCACCGCTCCAGCCCCTATTTTAGATGTATTGAGTTAAACAAAATATACTGTTAAAATCAGTTTTACCTATTTCTTTTACTTCTTCAAATATGGCTAACAGAAAACTTAAAATGACAAACATGCTATATTTCTATTGTGTAGCATGGATCTACATAGTTTCCAGTCCTTTGCACTGGTGGGCTTTAAGAAAAGCCATCCTTGGACAATAGTGTCTAAAGTTGTTTAATCTTTTCATATGAATATCAAATAGTTTCAAATGGCCTATCAGCAAAATCCTGCATTTCTAACTCCTGTTTTTTTCCCCAGTGAATGATTGCATGTATCCAAAACAGAGCTGGTTGTACCAGCCATGCAAATCTATTGAACCATCACACAGATAACGGGACAAGTATAGCCACACAGGCCACACTGGAAAAGCCACGTTCCCATGGACCCATATAGTGGACAGATAGTTCACTGGACAGATGTTACGTACATTCAAGACTGTGCTAGACTGAAACCATAAAACTATCTGAAGGAAACAGAGGGGGAGCCTCCAAAACATTGGTCGGGGCAGAGATTTTTTTGGATTGAACCCTAAAAGCGTAAGCAATGATGGTAAAAATAGAAAGGAAGGTGGCACACCATAGCTTCTGCATAGCAAAGACAACAGGATCGAAATGACCACTCCCAGACTAGAAGAAAACATTTGCAAACCATGCGTCAGAAAAGGGCTAATATGCAAAATATACAAGGGACTCAAGCTATTCAATAACAAGCAAACAACCCTACTTAAAAATGGGCAAAGAAGGGGAAAAGACATTTCTCAAAAGACTCCTGAATGCCTAAAAGAGATATGCGAAAATGTTCACCCTCTTTAATCACCAGAGAAATGCAAATTCAAACCACAGTGAGGCATCACCTCACACCTGTTCCACTGACGGTTATCCCAAAGATGAAAGACCAGTCACGTTGGCAAGGCTGTGGAGCAACGGGAGCCCTGCACACTGTTGCTGGTGCTGCCAATCAGCACAGCCATGGGAAGCAGCGTGGATGCTTTGCCAAAAAAAAAAAAAAAATAGAATCACCATAGAATCACCATGGAATCACCGTAGAATCTGGCGTCTCACTCCCGGGTGTACCCAAAGGAAACGAGATCAACATGCTGGAGGAATGGCGGCGGCCACACTCACCCAGCATCACCCACAGCAAGCAAGATTCAGAAACAAAGTGCCCACCCATGAAAGGATGCATTTTAAAAACATGGTACACATTCCCATTCAGATGTTATGCAGCCACTAACGCATAATTAAAAAACAGGAAATTGTGTCGTTTGTAACAACATGGCTGAGCCCCGGAGACATCATGTTTAGTGAAATAAACTGTGCAGAGATTCATGTGCTTCATAATCTCACGTCCAGGTGGCATCTAAATAAAATGAAAACATAGAAGTAGAGACTAGAGTGGCAGCTGCTGGGGGGCAGGGGTGGAGAGGGCATGGACAGCAAAAGAAGAGGGCAAAGCGGTCTCTGGAAGGTTCTGGAAATACAGCCAATAAAACCCATGAATTCCAGGCCCTATGCCCAGAGAAACCATAAACACACACTTAGAGATTTGCACTTGAGTCTAGGCTCTTGAGAATTTTCTGAGGCTCATCGTGTATGCTAGATTCACAATTTCTAAATCCAGGTCTGGATTTGAGTGCCAGCGTCTCTAGGTCCTGGGGAGACCTGGACAGCTGTTGACCTTCCCTAAGTCCCCGTTTCCTCATCTGCAGGAGGAGGAGACCGGGAGCACACAGTGGGTGCTGTGAGGACTGGCACTGATGTGCAGCAAGGCCTTCCTCTCACAGACTAGGCATTCTTTCATGGATGGGCACTTGTTTCTGAATCTTGCTTACTGTGGGTGTTGCTGGGTGAGTGTGGCCACCACTGTTCCTCCAGATCTTAACCATTATTCTCAACTTGTATGAGGGGCAGCTTAAAAGGGTGAGTTAGAGGACAGATTCTCTACATCTGAAGCTCCTTTTGTGTATCAGGTCTTTACTTCCATGGTGGCCCTACAGGTTGGTTGCTGAAACAGAGAGAGGAGCTTGGTTCTCCAACCAAGCCATCGCCTTTTAAGTAAGATGTCCAAAAGCCGGTGCACGAAACACCCGGGTAAGGGCACTCCGCAGAACTGAGAACACCGCCCGCCAGGGTGAGAGGCTGTGCGGGGGTGCACACGTTTGTCATTTAAAACAAATTTGTGTGTGTGAGTCTTACAGATGGGCTTCTGCTGTTTGCTTTAGCAAATGGTCCTGGTGTAACACATCTCTCCCAGGCAATCTCCAGCAGCAACACGCAAGCTTTGGGATAAAAGTAGCCTAGATGAGTAAGAAGGTGGACTCCTTACTATCCCTACACCACTTTCTTGTCAGTGCCAAACTCTGGGGTAATCCATCCTCCAACCACCTGGTCAAAGGTGCACGCCCACCAGCTAGCCGGGGCCAGCCTTGTCACGACTTCACAGACTCTGCTTTCCCCTCTCGAAAACAAGCTATGTATGGTATTTACGTACATCTGTGTGGCTGGGCATCTTCCAAACGCCTCCTGGAGAACATTAAACAGGAAATCGATGCCACAGGGCAAATATTCATTCTTCCCATCCTCGCTCACAAAAACAAGTACAGATTTGCTGTGGCTAGACCGACTTCCTGCAGTGTGCTGTTGCTTATTTGATTTCAACACTAGAAAGAAAGAAAATGCATTCTGCTTCAGTTTAGAGCATAAACGGCAAGGTTCCCTGGAGGGAGCGAGCACTGGCATATATAATCCAATGTTTTGTAACTCTAGGAAATGCAAAGGTTAATGACCGCTCATCATGCCTATTGGTGACAGCCAATTTGTGTCACTTTGGACGCCTCCACCTGGGTTTACATAGCAAGAGCGCTGGAAGAGTCTTCAGGCATTTGGCCCCTGCAGTACTTCGTGGAAGGACAGCATCTTCTAATCTGGCAGAGTGGTCTTTGATTAGTGGCCTCCTCAACACCCGAGCCTCCATGTTCACTTGCTTATCAGCCCAAAATGTAGAGACCTATGAGGATCTGGAAAAACTGAATATATCTCCATCCCCGGGAATGGAGGATGTGACTTAAGCTGAACTACCCGGGCATTACTTTCCCAGGCCAGAAATGTGTTCAAAGCTAGGGTGTAACCTGAGCTCACCCCATGGAAGTAAATACCGGGGGCTGGGGATGGAGCTCAGCGGTTGAGCACTTGCTTAGCATGCACAAGGCCCTGGGTTTCATCCTCAGCACAGCAAGCAAAATAAATAAGTAAATCATGAGGGTTTTGTTGGGAAAGGCATGCTCCCTTTCCTGACATCAGAGAACACTGAAGCAGCTGGCAGTCACGGCAGCCGTCTCGGGACCATGATGGGGAACAGCTTGAAGAAAAGGGAGGGCGGAAGAGGGAAACAAGGAACCTGGCCCCAGGTGTCTTCATTTTGCTGCTGGATCAAGCTTTGCCTGAAGATCTATCTCTGGGCCATTTAATAACACAAACCATTAACCCGCCAATGTTATTTAAGCTAGCTTGATTTAGGATGTCTGTAATTTTCAACTAAAGGAACTATCTGTTGAACAGATTTATAAAAGAAAAGGAAGAAGATTTAACAGACTGCCTTTAAGTTCAACTGCATCACTAGATATAGAAGAGTAAGCAAAGAGCAATAAACAATAGAAGAGGGATTGCGGCTGAGAAAAGGGTAAGGAACAGAAGTCCCCAGGGGATTAGTAACCACAGGTGGGAGGAAAGTCCAGCCTGCCCTTCTCCCTGGCTGGCAGAGCTGGGTGACCTTAGCAGCAGGGAGGCCCCCAGTCAAGGCCATCCTCCCCTCCCACTCCTTCGGCTCCCAGAGTGAACTATCTTGGCAATATATGCAGCTGATTTTCTTATCAAAATCATTTGATCTCCGCTCTAGCAGATGGTTCTTAGCACCTGTCTCAAAAAATACCTGTTAGTATCTAAATTTTGAAGATGAGAAGACTGAAGCCCAGGAGCCCCGAGTTACAGCTGTAATAACCAACGGCAGAGACTGAGACCTGCAGCTCTTGTCCCAAAGCCTAGACTCTGTGTCTCACGACACAGGCCACCCTGGAAGGCTGCCACTCGGGTGGCATGGTGGTGGGGGCCGCCACCCCACACTGCGCTCTGCCCTCTCCCCTTCCCTGAGTCAGCATTCACCGTAACTCCTTGCGGAGAGGTGCCGCATGCTCTCCCCCGACCCTGTTCCCACCTGAGTCTCTGACCCCCTCCGCCTCTGAGGATGATGAAGTCCCGGAGCAGCTTTGCTGAATCGCTCGACACTGGAGCACATGTCTGAACACACGGGCTTCCTAGATGGGTGCTGGGGGTGCCTTCCTCCCACCCACCAGTCTGCACTTCAGTGGTGGGCATGTTAGAGGCTGCATGTGGGCATGGCCCTTCCTCCCACACTCACAGGCCCACTGCTCCAGACCACCGATAACCCCAGCCATTTGTGATCAGCCGTCCAGGGATCTTGCACATCTCGGCCTCATGCAGATGCTGTCCTGTGTGCTGGCCTGGGGGAGTGCTGGCTGTGCCTCAAGGGCACCCGAGAGGGTGGGGGTCGAAAAGTCACCAGGCCATTTAGTCTCCTTCACTCCTCGAGGTACAGGGGCCTGAGTGACTGCAGCAGAGGACGTGGAAAGGGAGTTGGGACCCTCGGGGCTTCGAGATATGGTCTATGGCCCAAGCCCATTGAAAACTAGTCCCATGGACAGCTCTGCCCACCTGGTATCTGGTAGTCCCTCAGGCTCAGGGACACTGTCACTGTCACCATTACTGGGACTCAGCTGTTCTGTCTTCATTTGGTTTCCTTCAGTCCTGTTCTAACATTCCCCAGCTCCTGCTCTTTGGCCCTCCTTGATTGCAAGCCTTTTGCCCAGTTTGCCCCTGGGGTCACCATGTCGCTCATCTGCCCATGGCTCACTCTTTTGGCCCCACTCAAGGACTCCAAGGAAAAGGATGTGTGGTTCCCATCCAGGCCTGAGCATGGGGCTAAGGTCTCCTATCAGCCTTCTGGCCCTCAGGCTCATCTGGCTGAAGAGGAATTAGAACTCTGGGCCCTTGGCAGCAGGCACCTATGCCTGGCTCAACCACAGCCTTGCTGTACTAAGTGGGGACTGCCCTCGGCAGGTCCCCAGGCTCCCCCTCCTGAGAGGCTTCCTTCTCTACTCCTTTAGCAGCAACTCTCTCCCTGACCAAGATCAAAAATGAAAAGTAAGATTAGACCGGCCAGAACAGAACGAGTCACTGTACACTTAATAGGAGACAAAACTCAAGCACAGCCAGGTGTGCACACCTGTAACCCCAGGGACTGGGGTGGCCGGGGGAGTGGGGACACAAGTTCAAGGCCAACCTCAGCAATTTAGCAAGGCTCTAAGCAACTTAGTGAGACCCTGTCTCAAAATAAAAAACGAGGGGGGCTGGAGCAGTGGCTCGGCGGTTGTGGCGCTTGCCCGGCATGTGCAAGTACACGGGTTCAAATCCCAGCACCCACGTACACAACTAAGTGTCAGAGCAACAAAAGCCATGTGAAAAACTCAATAAAAATTGATGCTCTCTGTCTGTCTGTCTCTCTCTCTCTCACTGTCCTTCCCTCTTTTAAAAATTAAAAAATAAATAAAAAACGAAAGGTGCTGGGGATGTGGCTCAGAGGTAAAGTGCCTCTGGGTTCAACCCCCAGCACCAAAAAAAAAAAAGGTGGCAAAATCGACCAAAGCCCTAAAACATGGCCCCATTTATCCAAGACCCGAAGACTGTCGTGAGCTCCCACTGTGCCTTGGGAGCGGGGCGACTGGCAGTCACCGGGAGAGTTCAGAAGCTCCGGGTAAGGCGCTGAGGATGCACAGGACCTGTCCCACCCTCTGTCTTCACTGGAGAAGCCTGCAGAAGTTCATCGACTGAATAATGAACTCACGCAATTAGTGGCGGAGCCCAGGCTTGGAGTGAGGACCAGGACTCTGCCAGTCTGTATTTTTGAGCTGGTGACGCATTTCCCCCCACCCAGAGCTCAAGGAGAAAGCAGTCAGTGCTCAGAGGACTCTCCTCGTTGTCCCAGCACATGTAGACAAGGCACAGAAACAAGTCCGAACACAGCAGCCCAGAGAAAGCCTGTTTTCTAGAGAGGTACAGGATGCAGTGAGACCAAACAAAAAAGCGAAAACAGAAGCACTCGGAGTCCCAGATTTAGTCCCAGTCCTGCCTCAACCAGAATCACCTCCACATCGCCACACCCCAGACTCCTGATTCTTCTTTATTTTTCAGGGCTGAGGACTGAACTCGGGGCCTTGCGCATGCTAGGAAAGTGCCCTGCCACTGAGCTAAATCCCCAACCTCCTGATTCTTCTATATTTTGCCTCTGTAAGTGATACAAATGCTTACGCTGTGAATTTTACAGAATTGAATGATTGCATAAGTATTATTTGGATTCTCAGGGAGGTGAACCATATGCTACACTGTTGATTGTCTCCCTATCCTCCCTCCCTATCCTCCTTTCCTCTTCCCTCCGCCATCTACCCCCAACCCCATATCTATGGTTCCCCTAGATTATGTGTTGCTACTCCTTTGCTGGGTCTAATGCATGCGTGTGACTACCTTTCCCCCAAGCCGGGTTTAGCTCCGGCCTCCACAAATGAGGGGAAACATTCAACCCTTGTCTCTCTGGGTTTGGCCAACTTCAAAACTGAGCTCAAATTTCCTGGAACACCTGGAGCAGAGTGTGGCTTTGTCAGTAAGTCAGAGTACAGGCCATCTTAGCTGGGGTAACTAGATGGGGTGGCTCATCAAAGACATCGATTTCTCTCAAGCCGGAGGTGAAGGGCTGACCAGGACACCTCTGCTGGGTCCGTTCGGCTAAGGCCTCTTCAGTTGCAGAATGCCCTGCTCTAGGCTCACGTGGTGGGAAAGGGCTGGTGAGCCTCTGGCCTCTTCTTCCTCCTGGAGGATCCTGCTCAGGACCTCAACCTCTCTGAAAGACCCCCTCCAAATACCACCACACTGGGCAGGGTTTCCACATGCAGGTGGGGCGTCAAACATGTTCAGCCCACTGCATGGCCACGTACTCGTCATCATCTACTGACTATTCCAGTACATTCTGTTTGTTGTATAGGGTGTTGAATTAGCAATAATCTACTTTCACTTGTACATTCAACTAAAATAGTCATTAAAGGGAAGATTTTAAAAATAACACATTGAGGGGCTGGAGCAGTAGCTCAGTGGTTTTGGTGCTTGCATGGCATGCGCGAGTACACGGGTTCAAACCCCAGCAACCCATGTACACAACTAAGTGTCAGAGCAACGAAAGCCATGTGAAAAACTCAATAAAAATTGATTCTCTCTGTCTCTCTCTCTCTCTCTCTTTCACTGTCCTTCTCTCTTTAAAAATAAAAATAAAAAATATTGAGAATTGTTTAAATACTTCTCCAAAGTACATTAGACATGAAACATGTGTTAACTGCATGATTGTTGCAGTGGAGATGAATTATTATTTTAGATTTTAAAAGTTATGGTCAGGTCAGTGACAGAGTGCATGGTTAGCATGGTTGAGGCCCTGGATTACATCCTCAGCCCTCAAGAAGGTAAATTTTTAAAATAACATAAAATCAATGTACAAGTTCAGCAGTTTGGGCATAAATTGGATTGTCACCAACGTGAAAAAGAACCCCCAGATGAGGTTTCATGCATAGGTTTCATTTCTTCTTTCAAAATCATAAATATAAACTATTTTCATAAGCAGACTGCAGCTGATTTCATTATGAGAGCGAATGAGCTCAGAGTTCATTCTCTCTACTGATCTGAGATCTGTTGCACAAATAGTAAGACAGCAACGGTGTGAGGAAGGAAACGCATTGGCCTTCATGTCCTGACTTTTCTCCTTTCTCTACTGAGTCCATCTGCGTGACCATTCTGCATTGCGGTTCAAACTGTTATAAAGCAAGATGCCATACAAGCCTCGGTCATCCGTCCACTTTGCTTATCAACTCCACACTCCCGCTAAGTGACCTTCTGTCTGTTCAGTAGGTATCTGTAGAGTACTTTGAAGGTGCCAGGTGCTACTCCAGGTGTTGGGGACACGGTGGTGAATAACAGACCAGGTGCCAGTTCCTGGACAGCTTCATTCTGGTCAGGAATAAACTCACCAATGAGTAAGCAGAAAAACGCCAGACTTTTTGGGTGGGTGACACTATTGGGCAGTGGCAAGACCCCTCTGAGGACACCTGAGCCAATGGCATGGAAAGGAGGAGTTGAGGCCTGCAGAGAGGAGGCAGCACCAGGAGCAGCGCATGCCAAGGTGCTGGGGTGGGGAAGGGAAAGAAGACCACTGTGACAGGACTAGCAGGCCAGGACCCATGAGGGAGGCAGGGTCTGCTTCATAGGACTCAAGGCCTAGTGTGGAGTTTGGACCTTATCCTAACTACAGTGAGAAGCTCTGGAAGAGTCTTAGCAGACGCAGCTCACGGTCCATCCCTGTCTCAGGTGACCCTCATTACCTAATGGAGACTGAGGCCAGCACAGAGGCTGAGATACTAGGCAGGAGGCTGCTTCCACGTCCAAGCGAAGGAAGATGGTGGCCTCGACTGGGGCGAGGGAGGGCAGAGGAGATGAAGGGACATAACAAATTCAAATAGGAGGTAGTGGCTGCAAGTTGCTGATGAGTAGATGAGCGGCAGAAGGAAGGGGAAGGATCCAGAACGATTTGTAGCCCAGTTTCTTCTTCTTGTCGTTAGTCACCAAGTGCGTGATACAGTTTTTTACTAGACTGGGAGAAAGTCGCATGTAGGACAGAACTCAGGAGTGGCTTTGTGGGGCTGGAGCAGTGGCTCAGCGGTTAGAGCACTTGCCTGGTATGTGCAAGGACACGGGCTCGAACCCAGCACCAAGTACACAGCAAAGTGTCCGAGCAACAAAAGCCACATGAAAAACTAAATAAAACTGATTCTCAGGGCTGGAGCAGTTATGGCACTTGCCTGGCACGCATGAGGATGCAAGTTCGAACCCGAGCACTGCGGACACAACAAAGTGTTGGAACAATGGAGGCCAAATGAAAAACTAAATAAAATTGATTCTTTCTTTCTCTCTCTCTCTTAAAAAATAAAAAAGAGTGGCTTTGTACACACATCACGCTTGCAGTCCAGCTGGAAGGAAATGCCAGGTATCCAATTGGATGTGGAAGCTCACATCAGCTTTGTCTACATATTTGAGAATCGTCAATGCGTGGCAACATCAAAAGCCACAGAACCAGAAAGGAACAAGGATGTGGAGAGAAACAGAGAAGACAAGTCCTGTGTGTTCCAGCCTTTAGAGGTCAGGTAGCAAAGATGGAGCCAGCTGAAAACACTCACTTCATAAAAACAGTATGAGGTTTCCAAAGCAAGAGCATAAAGTGAGTCAAAAAAAGAGTTCCCGTCTGTGCCGCATGCTGTTACCAGGGCAAGTGAACGGCAACGAAGTAAAAGCCCATGGATTGGGCAATATGGGGGTTTTGGGTGATGTTTACAAGGCCGATTTCAGTGGAGACCTGGCAATCAAAGCCAGATTGCAGAAGGCTGCAGATGACTGGGTTCGATGCGGCTCCAGGAGAAATCCAAGCAGGATGCGTCTTTCAAATTGACAAGACAGTTCTAAAATGCATATAGAAAAGCGGCAGAGGAAGAACAGCCAAATCACTCCTAAAGAACAGCGGGGGTTAAAATATCAGAGACCAAGATGTTAAAATCTAAGTAATTACGAAACATTGATAGGTGGACAAAGTACGCGGTGCAGTCTTCAACAGACAGCATGATTTGTTAGCCACGTGGAAAGAGTAAAACTGGGTCCCTAACCTCACACCATTCTGAAAGATCAATTACACATGGATTGAGAAAGTAAAAAGACAAAATTTAAAAACTTTTCAGAAGAAAGTTCTATGACAGTAGGATAGGGCAGAATTTCTTTAAATAAGTGACATAAATTTCTAACCATAAAGATGGGACTGATGAATTCGCCTACATGAAATTTAAAAAAAAAACTGGGGGGCTAGAGTGGTGGCTCAGTGGTCATAGTACTTGCCTGGCATGCACAAGGACCCTGGTTCAAACCTCAGCACCACATACACAATTAAGTGTCAGAGAAATGAAGCCCAAATGAAAAAGAAATAAGTAAAAATTGATTCTCTCTCTCTCTTTAGAAAACAAATCTGTTCCTCAATAGACACTATTAAGAAATTGAGAACTCAAGCCAAAAACTAGGCTAAGAGGATAAAATTCAAACAGTATAACCAACAAGGGATTACAATTCGGAGTATCTAAAGACCTCCTGCAGTACCAAGAGAGGAGGGATTTGACAGAAATGCAAAGGACATATAATGGAATACCACAGAAACAAAATTTCTAATGCAAAGAGACATATGAAGACATAGTCAACCTTTCTAATAATAAAAAAGACGGAGACTAGAGTGACATTGGTGACATTTCACATCCGCTAGACTGACAAAATTGTCTGATAATAGCAGGTGTTGGGAAGGCTGCATTCAGTTCAGCAGAGACTCTCAAAGGTCTAAGAATTCTAATTGGTAAACCAGTTTTCAAGGCAGTTCAGCATTAGCTTACACAACTGAATGATCCATAGCAATAACCCAGCCCTGATGAAATGAACACTGTGTTCATAAAACTGTTCGAAACAACAAAAATTAGAAACCACACAAATATCCAACGACCAGAAAGTGGATTAATAATCACAGAAGATTCTTACAGTGTGTTACATTACACACAAGGGAATGAGGCACATCAGGTCCCACACATTTAGTGTGATCCCAAATCCACAAAGATCCAAACTGGGAAACTACACTTTGCTGCTTGGGGACACATTCTCCCAGGCCCATCTCCAGGAGCCATGGTGGTCCCAGGCCCCCAGGGGCTCAGCCTTTGCAGTCTGAGCTGGGGAGCCAGGGATGAACCTTCTGCTCTGGGCTTCCTGCTAGCCGGCTCAGGAGACCTCAGTCCACAAACCCTCAGCAGGCTTAGCCCACAGAAGGGGAGAGGGAAATAGCAGTGCTCTGGTATCTGCCTGGGTGGATCTTCCTCTCAGTTGCAGAAGCTTTCCTTCTGTCCTTTGAGGTAGGAATTTGCCTTGTGCCCTGTTCCTTAGAAGAAACCATGGCGTCCATTTCTGTCCATTTGGTCTTTGGAGGTTTTTTTGTCTGTTTGTTTGTTTTTTAGAGAGAGAGATTGAGAAACAATTTTTATTTAGTTCTTCATGCTGCATTCGTTGCTCTGAGACATTGTTGTGTATGTGGTGCTGGGGTTTGCACTCCCGTACACCAGCATGTCAGGCAAGTGCCCTAACGGTGGAGCCATGGCTCCAGCCCAGTCCTTCGAGTTTTGAGCCGATCTTTTTATGTCTCAGAAAGCCAGACTCAGTTTTTTTGTTTGTTTTTTTTTAGATTTTTTTTTTAAGAAAGAGGGACAGTGAGAGAGAGAGAGAATCAGTTTTTATTTAGTTTTTCATGTGACTTTTGTTACTCTGACACTTAGTTGTGTACATGGGTGCATACTCACGCATGCCGGGCAAGGGCCGTACCCACTGAGCTGAGCCACTGCTCCAGCCCCCAGAAAGCCAGACTTTTAAAAAATCAGAAGGCTCTCCCTCAGGCTATTTTGTTTCTCTAGGGACTTATAAAACTATTTTGAAATTCAGAGATCCAAGCAATGACCTCTTTGTTTGGCGCTGTCACTACTACCCTTCCCTGTGACAATAAGCCTCAGATTCTGTCTGGGTCTAAAGTCTCCGTGTGAAAGCGTTCTGGATTCCTGAGAGGAAGAGCACAAGAGACAAATCTAACACATCACCGGCTCCCTCTGACAGCCTCCCCGCCTGCGCCTGCGGGAGGAGTCCCTTTTATGGGCCCCAGGGCACTTCTCATTCCCGGACACACCGAGTCCTGCACTTCTCCCTTCGGAAGATCAACAGCCTTTTGTTGGAGATTAACCTGTTTTCTGTGCACTCCAAAGCCACCTCCGTGTGGCCTGCTTTGCGAGGCCAGCAACATTCCTTCTGGCGTCTGCCAATAAGAGCACTGCACAGACCAGGGCAGGAGAGGGTGAGGGACGTGACCTTCCTTCAGTGACACCCAGCAGCCACCCTCCCGCTGAGAGTTTCATCCCACCTTCCACCAGCTCCCCCGCCTGGGGGTTCCCACCAGCCCAGCTCCTCCCTCGGATTCCTGGATTCCTCGGGCCTGGGAGTGGCGGCTTCCTGCCGTGGCCAGTGTTCCCTCTGCGCCCAGTGTCCAGGCTGGCCTCAGCGCTAGTGCTGGACCTGCCCTGCTGCCGTCCACAGCGGCCGCTTTCCTGCTGACACTGCTCCCTCAGACTCTCCGGGCCCTTTGACTGCTTCCTGGCACTGTGTAAAGTGTGCCGTGGTCAATTGTAATTTTTCCTTACCTGAGTCCTACCACATCGTCCTCAGCCTCTCGGAAGGAGAGTTGGTGTTTTGTGTATCTCCACCACACCTGGGACAGTGACAAGGAGCACACATTCAATAGGTGACCCCCGGATTAACAACCCAACAGGAAGAAAGGACGGACACATCAGTGTGAACGTGTTCACCGAGTACAGGAAGACAGGAGAAGCGGCCCCCGCCTGCCTCTGCAGCCCTCTCCCTCCTGTCACTGTGGGCCTCTGTCCCAGCCCTGCTCCCTTCCTGGGCCTTACGCATATCTGACTCCTCCATGCCCACAGGCTGTTTAAGGTGCTCCTTTATTTCCACCACCCAGGAGTGTTCTAGAATGTGGGGGATGCTAAGGGCAGCGTTATTCAGTGAGCGCTGTGGAGTTGCTGCGGTTTCGACCTTGGTGTGATGCTCCTTGCAGGTTCAATGCAGGGTTTTACTTGATCACACTTCACTGCTGGACCTGAAGGTTGCTCCCAATCTCCATCCTGATGAATGCCCTCCAGCCCTCCAGCCCAAGTTTGTTCTCTTGTAAAAGAATTACTACTTTTTCTTTGGAGAAGGATGGAGTATGAGTCAGGGGAAGGAGTTCATTTCTGTTTGTGGTCAGTGATGGTGGCCTAGGACATGCTTGGGGTCATCCTGTTTTCGGAGGGCCAGACTCATCCTTGTCTGGCAGTAGCTTGAAGTATCCCCAGGGACTTGAAAAACAAGATGCCGGTGTCCGAGGGTTCCAGGCCCAGTGGACCCGGTGCCTGAATTCTGGTCATCTCAGGCCTCTCTGGCTTCTCGACACTGGGGCTTGAGTAGAAGCTGACATCAAGTTAAACCACTGTCATCAAATTGTACCAAAGCTCTTTCACTCTCTTCTCCTGGAAACAACTGGAAAGCTGGGGACTGTCTTGATTCAGGAATCAAACACGTGAACTTGTGTGCACGAGGAAGTCTCTCGACTAAGCTCCGTTTCCTGACTGGTTCTCACCCCACAATTCGGGATACTTCCAAACCACACCTGACACCTATGACCCTTTCCTAGGTGTTTCTGATCACCGTCGTTTCCACAGGGTTGGAATCTGCAAGTTGAAGGAGGCTGGCGACGGAGAGGAGATCAAGAGGAGAGCAGGTGGTGCAGAAGTTGAGTTTCAAGAGAGAAACTTCCCCAGACCAGGGTCATCTTCCAGAAACTGAGCAGGAGATCTTCAATGAGCTCTCTAACTGGATTTCGATGGCCTTACATGTCACAGCCCTGACATAGGCAGAAACCTTAACTAAACTCAAATTACCTTCTGGCTTCCTGGGTCTCGAGGACAAACAGCTCGGCCTGACTCCCTCTGAGATTAAAAACATCAAGGACACAATTGCGGGACTCCTCAGGAGCTTCTCCCCCTCGCTACAGGGTGGGGTAAGCCCTCCTTTCTCCCCACCTACTTGGGACCTCAGAGCACACGCTTGCGCTCACTGTTGACACAGTCCTGAAATAAACCTCTCCCAACCTGCAAAACACAGCACCTCGCCAGCTAATGGACTTGAATGGGCTCCCTTGCGCCTTACCAAGACTGCTCTGGCTTTTGAGGGGGTGATGTTTGACTGAGAGTTAAAGGGCAGCCACTTCAACTTGAGTAGTCACGTGGGCCACAGCAACGTCCTCTCTGAGAACTGTGTGCTGTGTGCAACAGCCTCCACTGGGAAGCTCTCCTTAGGAGGCCACGGGCAGCCTCAGCTTCTGTGTTCCTGCAGCCTGCATCTTGCTCGCAGATGGTGTTCCAAGAGTAGCACTGAGAGCAGGTCACGTGTCGCAGGCTGAACAGGGAACGAGAAGGCGGACAGTGGATGCCACTGCTCCGGGCAGAGGCAACCGGAGAGGTCAGTGTGCACCTCTGGGAGGTTCAAGGCCGTCGCCCTCCTTCCGGGCTCCTTGCCTGGGAGCCAGCCCCGCCAGGGCCTGGGAACTGGGAGGGACTGTTCTGAAGGGGAGGCGGAGGTCACCCGTCAGGGCAGCCCTGTTTGGCCATCTCAGCACTTTAGAGGTGGTGTTGCACATGGAAGTGATGGAAATCAGACAGGAATGTGAGCAAGGCCGCCGGCCGCCGTGAGGACAGCAGATTCCTCTGCGTATTCTCTGGGTGAATTCAAGTGGAGAATGTTTCACAGTGTCCCACTGATATGATAAACGACCCAGCAAGTCGTGACACAATGCAGAGTCCATTTTTAATACGAGCAAAGCTTGTCATTTCATTAGTGTGCTGTTTAAAATGAGCACAGTGTTCTTTTATCCTAACTGTGACCTCTGTTAGGGCAGCATTAGCTTCTCCCTAATCACACTCCACCGGGTGAGCACCCGCGATCGACAAGCTCTCACTGGGCCCTACTGGGTGCCAGTCCGATTCTGACGCACAGTCCTATTTCTGAGTGGAACCGCAACAGCTCCTCATCATGAGCTGCATTCCACTAAGCCCCCAAGACACCCAAATTCCGGCCTCACTTGCTACATTATTTTTTAATGCAAAAATTAAAACTAAAATTTCATACTTTGGGGTCATTTCCTGAATTGGTGATCTTTATTCTATGGGCTGGCAGACAAGCAATTGCCCAGGTAACTCTCCTACTATTTCAGTAAAACAAGGGTTCTTACCTCTGGAGATTGTCCTGAATGGGAGAGAGTGAGAGCTCCTTTTATAGGGAAAGAGGCCAACAAACAGGAGAATGCATAACTAAACCAGATCATCTTAGGAAATTCTAAGTGATCTGAAGAGACCCAAACAGGAAGTAGTGGTGGGGATTGATTGTC
>PVKS010001046.1:117689-156084 GCA_004027875.1 Aplodontia rufa
GGGAGGCTACTTCAGGGAGGTCCTGGAGGAATTATCCAGGAGGACTCAGGTGAGGGGAGGCTACTTCAGGGAGGTCCTGGAGGAATTATCCAGGAGGACTCAGGTGAGGGGAGGCTACTTCAGGGAGGTCCTGGAGGAATTATCCAGGAGGACTCAGGTGAGGGGAAGCTACTTCAGGAAGGTCCAGGAGGACACAGGTGAGGGGAGGCTACTTCAGCGAGGTCCAGAAGGACACAGGTGAGGGGAGGCTACTTCAGGGAGGTCCTGGAGGACACAGTTGAGGTGAGGCTACTTCAGCAAGGTCCTGGGGGAACCAGCCAGGAGGTCAGGTTTAGACCTGATTAAAGAGAAAGCTTCCAGCCGAGGAAGGTCTGGAACAGAATCTGAGGAGCGACAGGGGGAACCCCAAGGGGTGCAGCTTGGTGCCAGGGTTAAGGAATATCAAGAAGGCTCAGGTGACAGCGGGGTGGCACGTGAGGACCGAGTGAGTGCTCAGACCTGGTGAAGGACGGCTGGAAACACTGAATGACGGCAACAAGAGGCCTTGGTGATGAAGTCATCATCGGGGTTGTTTTAAGGGAGACAGACGGAAGCAAGAAGACCAGCTTGGAGGAGCTGAGGCAGAAGATTTGGTGGTTGAACACTGGCAGTGACTTACGGTACAGCAGATGGACGCACAATGTTTTGGAGGCAGAGGCTCCAAACTTGCTGAAGAATTAGACACAGGGCCAGGAAAGCATCCCAGCTGGAGCAGTGGAGAGGCGGGGGCGGTTTACAGGTATGGGGGATTGATTCAGGGTGGAGGAGAGGGGCAGCCTGGAGCCGAAGGTGGGATCAAGAGTTCTTAGCAGTTCCGTTAAATCCAGAACTTGTACTGGGCATCCGAGTGCAATGCTAGGGAGAAACCAGAGAGTGACCCCATGTGTCAGGAGAGAAAGGCCTGCCAAGAAGGAGCTGGGAGACAGAGGTCTGCCCAAGGCGCTCTATGGGGAGATAGGATGTGTGGACACGCTGGGAGCCTCAGCACTGGGCACACCCACTTTCTGCTGTAGTGACAACGTGACACCCATTTCGTCTGAGTCAGCAGATATGATGGAAAAATCAACGGAGAACTTGATTCCATGAGGGCACCCGTGACAAACAGCAGGCTCCCGGGGCGATGAGGGCAAAAGCTGTCCGTTGGGATCTGTGCTAGGCCTTGGCAAGGGGACGGCTGCATTCTGGAGTAGCTGAAGATGAGTGTCACACACACTCAGGACTTCCAGAGCAGGGCTCAGTGACACTGAGTCACTTCCCAGCGGCGGAAGCTGAAGGTGGGGTGGGCTCTTCTCCATGGTGTAAAGGCTGGGGCTCGACTCTGCAGCCGTATTGGTCTAAGGCGGTCAGTTCTTACAGCTGAGGCCTTCTGAGTCTTCAGCGGTGGCTGTCATGTCCACATGCTGAGTGAGACTCGCCAAGGCCGAGGGGGACTGGTCCCCAGGGGCAGGCCTGGGCTTCAGGACCAGGTCCCTGTGTTCAAATCTCAGCTCTGCTGCTTTCTGGCTGTGGGTCCTGAGATAGGTTCTGTGAGGTCTCCAGCCCCAGTTTCATCATCTGGGAAATGAGGGAGGCTCCGCAGGGGCCAGATCTAACACTGTGCCGGTGCCCAGGGCCTGATCCCACCCTGGCGAGGAGCCCGGAGCTGCGCCAGGACTTTGGCCTCCTTTCTCACCTCTTACCTCAATAGCTTGCAGGCAGGAGCTACGTTCCATGAAAACCCCCAAGGTATCCATTGGTCACATTATTTTTCTAGTGCAAAAATTAAAAACTAAAACATTACACTTTTAGGTGATTTCCCGAGGCTGTGATCTTTTTTTGTGAGCTGGCAGACAGCAAATTTCCCAGACAACTTCTACTGCTATTTCAGTATGAGAAAGAATTCTGTCAGAGAGCAGCATTCTTTCTGAGTCTAGTTGACTTCCTCCACATTGCTGCAGTGCTGGTAACCTCCGAACTCGAATTCTAGAACACTCCAAGAACAGGGACGTTGCCTGGCAGCTGCTGGCCAGGTTCCCCTGAAACGTGTCTGTCTTCTGTCACAGAGCCATTGTCATGTTTTTCATATCTTTATTAATCCAGCCAGGATGTCCCAAGCCCCTGCTCAGTGCCCAGCGTGGTGCAGACCCTGGAGTGACTGTAAATGATGGAGACACAGCCGCTTCCTGCTCCTGCACGTGCCAAGGTTCACCGACTCCTTCCACTAGCAGAGAAGTGGCTTTCCCTCTGTCCTGCATTCCCCAGAGGTCTTTAACTCAGAGGAAACATGGCTTAAGATTCCTGGAATTGCCTAGAAATATGAACTAAAGGTCATTGCCTTCTTTTCCCAGACAGCTTTCTCCGTTGAGGAACAAAACCCGCTCACTTTGTGTGTGCGCGTGTTTTTAGTTACAAACTCCAGCAAACAATGCATGCTTGTTTTAAAATGGGAAGCTTCTCCTTCTTGCTAGGGGAGAAGCTAGTAACTGCTGGAATTTAGTGCCTGTACTTCCAGACTTTCCCCCAGCGCGCACAAACGCGTGCCTCTGAATGTGCCCGGCCCCCGCGCTCGCAGAGGGTTTTGCTTAGTTTTCAAAGATAACACCAGAGTTATGTGCTGCTCTGCAACTTGATTTCTCTCACCCAGCAATATGCCACCGACGTGTCACCGTTTTAGTATATTAATCTGTCTCCTGTATTAGTGGGCTGTGCAATGGCCACAGCATAACTATAGATAATCTGTCTTTTAATCATCCTTCTACTGACAGAACTTGAGCTTGTTTCCAATTCATTGCTATGATAATTATTTAGTACATGTCCTTGTAATATTATTTTCACATTTGTGTGAGCTTCTCTAGGCCAGAATGCTGGGGGTGGAATTTTTAGGTCAAAAGGATCGTGCATTTTGAACTTCAATAGTGTGAAATTGCCTTCAAGAAAGGTGACACTGGGGGCTGGAGCGGTGGCGAGGTAGTTACGGCGCTTGCCCGGCATGCACAAGTACATGGGTTCAAACCCCAGCAACCATGTTCACAACTAAGGGTCAGAGCAACAGAAGCCATGTGAAAAACTCAATAAAAATTGATTCTCTCTGTCTGTCTCTGTCTCTCTCTCTCTCTCTTTCTCTCTCACTGTCCTTTTCTCAAAAAAAAAAAGAAAAGAAAAATGATGCTGGATTTAGGTACATACAGCACAATATGAGGCTGCCCTTTCCCTCTCTCCCTGTCTGATACTGAATACTATTATTCTTGCTGTTTGCCAATCTGACAGGCGAAAAGGGGGTGGATTTCGTTTTCATTTGTAGACTTTCAGTTTCTATTCTGACATGTGTTACACAAAAATTCTTGGAGGCCACTGTTTTGGACTGAGCGGCACTAGGACCCTACATCAGACCAGAACAGAATGGAGTCACTTAGCTAAACACCATATAATCAAACCGAGATGTCAAGGAGCAGATGGAGCCCCAAGGAGATGCTTTTCCTGAAAACGAAGTCTCCAGTCCACTTGACTGAGCCATGAGGAAGTCTCTGCTGTGCAAGCCCAACTTAAGCAGCTGTCCCCTTCATCCTGGTTCTGGTTCCTTGTCTACACTCTACAGAACCCAGAGTTCTGCCACTGCCCAGTGGAGCTGCCTTCCTTTTTGTAAAATGACACCACCCCAGTTCCCCAATTCACAAATTGCAAATTAAAGTCGATTTGATCCATAACTACTTTTGCTGTAATTTTGTTTATTGACACATGTAAAAAGATTAGAAGTCGCCATTCTCATGCTTACAATAAGGAAGAGCCGGACAATCTGCTGGGGCACCCACGTTTCAGGCAAGCCCCACCCTAAAACCAGGAGGCCGGAGTCTGGAGAGGGCAGACTCCTGTGAGGAGCAATGACCACCCTGCCGCAGGACCACTGTCAGGGGCTGGTGAGGCTGAGTGTGCACAGTGAGAGAATCTGGGCCCCATCTTACGGGATCCTCCCATCGACAGGGTGAGGATCCCTTTGTGCCCCTGGCAGGGAGTTGGAAAAAGTAGTGGCAGATTCTAGCAGATTCTCCGCCACAGCAAAGTCTCTCCAGGGCAATGCTGGATCCTCACCCCCGCCTGTGTGTGGGAGGAGAGTTCCATTCTATTCCAGTCCCCAGCCTTCATGGCCCACCCAAAACTAAAACAAAGAAAAACACTAAACAGTCAACAGAGCGTGGGCACTGGAGCGTGGTGGCGGTGGTGGGTCCTGTGCCCAAGGAGGAAGGACAGAAACACCTGTGGTGGCCGCACCCAAGACACAGGCCCACCGAAAACTGAGACTGCTTGTGACTTTAGAGCACATGCCCTGCCCTGCATTTGACCACCACACCACACACCTTCAGCGGGTTCCAGCTGGAAGAAGCACCGGGCCCAGACTCCCCGAGCAACAGCACCAGGGTGCCCAAAGCCAAGAGCAGCCAGAAACATGCACACCAGAGGAATCGGAATCCTCAGAGCCTCAACAAACCTCGAGAGAAGCCACCCGCGAGCCAGCTTAGCACACATCAACACAGCACGGCCTGCTGGCCTTGAGAGAAGCCACCCGAGAGCCAGCTTAGCACACATCCACGCAGTACGGCCCTCTAGCCTCGAGAGAAGCCATCTGTGAGCCAGCTTAGCACACATCCACGCAGCACGGCCTGCTGGCCTCGAGAGAAGCCACCCGCGAGCCAGCTTAGCACACATCCACACAGCACGGCCTGCTGGCCTGAGTGCCTATCACGAATGCGTCACGTCAGGCTGTCAACAAAAGTCCGAGGCATACGAAACACCGGAGAAAGCAGGTTGCGGGACAAAGGGGCCACCAAAACCAAGTTCAAGTGTGGCATGGACTCTGGGATGATCAGAGGAGGAATCTACAACAGCTGGTTCGCATGCTCTGGGCGCTAATGGAAAAGCAGACAGCTTGCAGCACCCAGTGACAACCGTCGGCAGACAGACGGAAACCACAAAGATCAGAAGGAAACACTAGAAACGAAAAACTAAGGGAAACGAAGCATGCTTCCCGCAATTCATCTGCTGCTGCATCCAGGAATCCGAAGACAGTTCCCAACTGAAACACAAAAAGAAAAAACAAGGAAAAATCTAGAACATTCAAGAACTGAGGACAACATCCAAAGGGGTCATATGTGCACAAATGGAAAGCGAAAGGAGAAAACAACAGAAAAATAATCATATCTGAAGCCAGTATTGTTGTGGTAATGAGATGAACAGACGAGCTACATTTTTAGCATACAGCCAATGGTGGCTTTAAAAAGGACATTGGTCATCTACCTATAAAAATATATGTGCTGATGATCGCTAAGTCTCTTAGATCCTTCAGTAGGAGGAAGCTGAAGGATTTTCTGCGGTGGAAAAGTTAGTGGATTATTTCAACTCAAAGATGAGTAATCTTTTCAGGACATGAGGGTTGAGAGTAAGAGATACAGAAAACCGGCATAAATAAGAACGCAACCACCTTCAGACATCAGGCAGATGGCACAGGATATTTTTTACTACAAGGCTTGTGGATGCTGTAAATTCCGGCATGTCCTCACCGAGTGGATATATAATTATCCCAGGGAAACAATGACTGTTAATAGAATCAGGGCAGCTTAGTTTTAGTGGAATGAGTCATTTTTAAAAATGAGTAAAAAGTCATTCAAAAGGGTCTCATTCACCAAGAGCTGAGCCTCCCACAGCGTTAGCTTTCCGGGGTGCTTGGGCCTCCACAGCTCTCCTGGACGTGAACCTGCACTGTTTCTGAACCGCGCTTCCACGCCTCATCGGCAGGTCCTCCAAAAGGCTGGGGGCCCCTTAGCATCCCTCGCAGGTCCAGAGGTCATCAGGAAGCAAGGCTGCAAAGCTTTCTGTTCAAACAGCAGCGTCTTCCACACCAAGTCCATGAAGCTTGTCCAAGCACACTCTCGCCGTGCGGCTAACGTGGAATCCACTCCTTCCTCCCACCACATTTAAGAAGATCCTACCCGATGGATCTTCCCCCAGATACCCAGGGGAGCTGCTGTCACCTACAGCAGCTGTGATGGCTGAGCAGCAAGGGCCAGGGTCCAAAGGGAGCCCCTGCAGGGGCCCTCAGCCCTAAGTAGCATCTGGAATGAGAAGCAGGCCCAGGAACGCCCACTGCAGGCTGACGCCCACTGCAGGCCGAAGCCCACTGCTGCCTACGTCTGCAGAAGAAAAGCTGGAGCCCTTCTGTGTTCTCTTGTTTTCCAAAAACCCACACAGCAAGATGTGACAGGGTGACACTCCCGCGTGGTCCTGTCGCAGGAGCTGCTTTCAGACAGGGCCTACGTTTGCAAAGCTTCATTCTGACATCCTCGAGGCAAGGAGTGAGCCTGCCAACGGGCCTCGAGAGGATGATAGTGACGAAGAAAAGGAAGAAAATAAACCTAAAATCATGTCTTAATTTAAGCCCCGGAACAGTCTGTCACTGTCCGGAAAAGCAGAGAATTCTTGCCCTTGTTTTCTATTCCCTGAAGCAGGTTCACATCCGGGAGAACTGTCTCTTTAACAAATCATGAAGCAACACAGCTTCATCACAGCGCATCACAGTGAATCGGCAGTTCTCAGCACTCCCTTCTAAATGACACATCTAGTCATGGCACGAGAGTCACAAGCAGCATGCCAAACTTTTAAAATCCAGGCGTTTAAAACATGCATGGCCTTCGATCCTTAATTCGAAGGAAATGTTGAGAGCTACTTATGTTTGAATGCAGACATTATTCAGATAGCAACCTTTGAAGGTTTTCTTTTCCTGGTGACAGACGGTGATTCATCTTGCCCTGTTGAAGGCAGATCCGAGACAGGCTTGCTGATTCTCTGAGCAGTGCAGTCAGGGACACTTGTTAGCCACCACTGTCCCTTCTCAGAAGCAGATTAGTTTTGATGGATGATTTTTATCAAATGCTTTCTAAAGAAGATGCAGCGTCCACGCTGAAATTTCCCTTGCAGGAAGCTACCTCAGACAGCACACCAGGTATTGGCTTCTCATTGGTGTGAGGCTGCTGTCCTTCCACACTTGCTTTTCTATCGATGGCCCCGACTGTGCCTGTCCTGAGAGCGCAGGAGCCTCAGCTCTGATGCGCCTGCGATCGTGAGGCAGATCTGCATGGAAGTGGTGCGGGTGCCCGGCTCTGCCATGCGTGTGCGCGTGAGCACTCCCTTCACTCCGGCACTCAGGACAGTGCTGACGTAAAGACTTGAAGGAGAACATCTGAGGACAACGGCTGCACGGAGTTTGGAAATCGTAACCGGTCTGACATCACACTGCATGTGAGTCCTTGTGGTGCTAATACAGTCACACGGCTACAAAGTCCCTGTGGCTCCTGGCAGGACGAGCTGCAGAGCTCAGGAAAGGGAGCCAGGGGTCTGTGCGTTGCTAGACCAGCACTCACTGGGGGTGGCACCAGCACTGTGGGGCATGCTGGTCCTGCTTCCTCCGAAGGGTGGGAGAGAGATCCCGAGATCTCGGTGTACTCTGCCCTACTCGGTAGAAGAATGCAGAGGCAGGTGGGCGGGTGGAAGGCAGCTCGCTGTCCTGGGCAGGCAAGTGCAGGTGAAGAGAAGGCGGGAGGCATCGGGAGCACTGGGCAGGTCCGCAACACTGACCCTCCACTGTAAGCAAAGGCCACACTGTTCCCTCTCTCCTGCTAAAGACACAGACTACAGATGTCTGCCAAATAGCTCTGTGTTGCTCTGAAAGTCTGTAACCTAAAAAAATCTTATTTGATTTTTTAAAAAGACTCGAGGCTACTGGAATCTCTGTGGGCCAATTAACCACAAAGAGGAGGAGTTGGGGAAACATTTAGAGGTGGCCTTTCCCTGTTTGCTCAGGGTGGCTGGATTCCTTCCCTCCCCAGCAGTTGCGAGGACCAGAGCAGACAGCCAAACTTACAAACACATCTGTCGGACAGATTTCCAGGGTCTGTGAACTTAAGCAACATCTCACCCACCGGCATCCTATCTGCCCAGTGGCTGCCTCAGGTTGGGACCCCTTGGAGTGTAGAGCAACACTGGGACACACTATTACCCAGCCACCTTTCTCCTCCAGTGGAAGCTATCTTTAATTTCTTAAATAATTTTAAAATACATTCATAGAAAATCACTTCATAAACATTTTAACTAAGATTTATCCACTCTAAAAACGAGGAGCCGCTTTGATTTACTTGACGCTGAACACAGGTGAGGAGGTGAGCTTTCCGGTGGGCGCGTTCTAGAGGTGTCCCAGAGCTGGTTTTAAGGGTCCTTCTTTGGGCCATGGTGCTGCCCTGCCTGTTGGACGTTCAGAGAGGCCACCAGACGTGCAGGTGGGTTTATGAGGAATTCTAGTCTTCTAATCTCCTGGGACCCATGATGGTGGCTTAGAGCCACTGCTGCTGAGATCAGAATCTATTGGGGAGCTCTGTGCAGGTTATAGAGCCTTCTCTAATTGTCCCAACTGGAATTAAACCAACTATACAGCGTTAATGAACTGTGCGGCCCAGCCGCCCCTGCCAGGCACGCTGAGCCCGCCGCTCGCTGTTTCCCCCACACTAATCACCTCTCAGGTTCTCTGCACATTTGTTCCCAAACAAGGCAGCCCTGCCACGTCGTCAACAAGGCATTTCATCCCTGAAAACAGAGTCACTTTCCTTCCTGCCTGAGAGTTCCCTCAGTCGCTCTCTCACGGACCCAGAAATAGGAGCAGGCCCCTTTTGACCGCCTCCTTCATTCGATGGGGTGGAGATCTCTGTACACTCGTGTGCACTTTGTGGCTGATTACAGGACTGCAGACTTCTGTGATTTAAAGCAGAGAACAGGAAATGTCACCATTCTCAGCTGTCGGATGGTGTGAAATGTTAGCAGACTCGGAAGAGGACTAGTCTGCTAGCGAGCGCTCCTCTGGAGACGTGTTTTGACGGCTCTTGGGTGGTTTCCTGCTCGGGTTTGCCCACTTCGTGCTATTGCAGGAGACCGCGTGCTCCCGCCGGAGGAGCGTGCGTGGACTTTGAGATCCAGTGTGACTTTGAGCTAGGCCTGTCGCCTCTCTGAATTTGGGTGTCTGCACCTGGCACTTAGGGCTGATAATACCTGACGCAGGGAGAGCCTGAGGGTGACATGGTGACTGGAGTGCTAGGGCTAGTGCAGTGTGGCCTCGAGACTTTTCTATCTGTAACACAGGTTAATAGCAGAATCCCAACCTTTCGGTTGTGGTGACTAATGAGTAGATTAAAGTTTTTAAAGTTCCTAAATACTGCTTAGCTTTAGATGTGTTCTGTAATTTCTAGTTATTGGATAATACATCTATCATGTTCTCAGGTGTTCTTCACTAAATACAGCAGAACCGATATTTGGAATTTAATCATCACTGAGTACTTCGTGCCAAGTACGAAGAGAGGTCATCTGCAAATATAAATTAGGGGGACGGTCGTCTATTTTGCAAGCAGGGCTTCAGATCAACTGCTCGCTTTGGGGACACCCACAGCACAGGCCCAATACACACAGAGTTCAGAGGTCACACGAGACGTCCTTCCAGGAGCACATGGATACATTATCATCCTACTATTAGCGTGCTCATGGTAGACAATTTTAGAAATCCCTGATGAGCAATACCTAATAATAAAAATATCAATAATGACATAAGCCTGAAGTCACCATCACTGCCATCCCAAGAGATAACTTTATGCTACATTTTGGTTTAAATAATTTTTAAACAAACTTTAAATTGTTTTTTTATTCCTTGAGAGAGAGAGAGAGTGTGTGTGTGTGCATGCGCACGCATGTGTGTGTTGATGTACAAAAATTGGAATCCTACTGCCTTTTAAAGCTTAATAGTGACCATCTTTGTATGTCACAGTGTTCTCTCCTTTATTATTAATTTTGCTTTTTATCTTGAGATAATTTGGGGATGAATGAAGAGTTACAAAAATAACACAGAGATGTTTGGAGACCATGCAGAAATCCCATTTCTACCTGAGGATTCACGCATTCTGTGCCTGCTTGGCTCTCACAGATGCAGCGATAGCGTGGTGCTTAACAATGTGTATTTCCCTCAGGCCTTTGCCATTCATTATTTAATCACTTGTTTATTTTTTTATTAGATATATATAGAGATACAATTGAGGGGGAAACATTATCAAAGCATCAGTAACCAATGTATATATGCTTAGTTATCCAGGGCTAATGCCAAATCATGGATGCCCAGCTTGCGTTTCCCCTGTTGCTGTTTCCCCCAGAAGAAATTCTGCGTTAAATGGGTATCTCGTGGAGGAATGACATCTGCTTCTGAGATGGTTCCCCCATATTCCCACTCTCCAGTCTCCTAGGAGTTCTTCATACACCCTCCTCCCTTCCCCATCCCCCTCCCTACACCTCCAAGTAACCTGGGGAGTCATCCCCCTGTTGCGTTGAGAATCATACAATTTGAAGCTATTGTTAGCTTAGCCGTCTAACCTACTGCTTCCCCATGTATTCTAGCTTCCACAGATGAGAGAAACCATTCGGGCCTTGAGTTTCTGAGATTGGGATACTTCACTGAGCATAATTCTTTTCATCTCCGTCCATTTGGCTGCAAAAGCCATAATATCATCTTCTCTAATGGCCAAGTAGAATTCCATTGTATATAAGTACCAAAGTTTTTGTATCCACTCATCGAGTGAGGGGCATCTGAGTTGGTAATCACTTGCTTATTTATTCATGGATAGTTACTTTATTACTTTATTATTTGGATGAAAATCTTTTTTCTTTTTTTCTTTTTGGTACCAAGGATTGAACCCAGGGACGCTTAACCACTGAGCCACACCCCAGCCCTTTTTTATTTTTTGTTTTGAGACAAGGTCTCTCTGAGCCGCTGGGATTACAGGTATGCACCACCACACCTGGCCTTGGGTTATAATCTAATAAGGTAATTTTGTTACATATTTTGTTGCTCAATTATCCCAGCTTGGATTACTAGGACCTTCATATTCATTTGGGTGCTTTGTTTATATAGTGTATTCTGTAACAGCAGCATGAAATGGACCAAATCAGCTTAATAGGCTTTTTGTGCTGAAGGAGACCAGAAATATTTTAATATATTGATAAGTGATAATATAAATACAGCAGCAGTAAATTATTAACTTTTCCATTTCATCCTATCTTAGTCTTTTTCAGCTGCTACAACAGAATACCACAAATTGGATAATCTATACATAATCAAAACTGATTCCTTACAGTTCTGAAAGCCGAGGAGTTCAAGATGAAGGTGCCAGCAGGTTTGGGGTATGGCAAAAGCTGCCCTCTCCTTCCAAGATGGCGCCCTGGCCCCTGGGTCCAACCAGGAAAAGTTAGAAGGGGAAAGGGCAGAGGGAAGGAGGAGGCTCCCACAGCCTCTTCTGAAGTTGTTAAATCCCCAGTTAACAGCGTGAGGGCTCACCACCTAAAATCCCCACCTCTTCACACCATCACACTAATGAATAAGTTTCATTATAAGCTGTGAGTCTGGGGTCACACACAGACCATGGCACTTCCTGCCCCTTTCCCTTTGCCTGTGATAATTCAGAATACACTGCTGCTAACATAGTTTTCAACAGTCCGTTATCTTTTAGAACAATTAAGAATAAGAAAAATGAATTTATTTTAACTTTAACCAATCATTCCATTTCTAAAGTCCTTCTTGTGTAGGCCCAGATTGGATCCTGATATTGTTGTCGTTGTGGTTGAAGAACTTTGACATTTCTTGTGGAGTAGTTCCCATGGCAGTAATTTCTCTCTCAGCTTTTGTAGACTGAGAAAGTCCTCGTCCTTGCAAGGATATTTTTGCTGGATATAGAAATCTAAGCTGCTAGTTCTTTTCTTTCAGAACTTTAAAGATGCTCTCCACTGCCTTTCAGCTTGCATTATTTCTGACAAGGAGTCTCTTTGTTCTCAGGGTGTTCCTCTGGATGTAACTTTCCTTTTCTCCTCTGGCTGCACTCAGTACTTCCTCCCTGTCGTTCTCAGCAGTGTAAGTAATATGGAACACGTAGGTGTGCGCACTGTGGTTTCAGCGCATTCCCCAAAAGTACATGTGTTGGAAACTGTCACCAGGTTCACATGTAAATATTGGGGGCAAGGTCCTTGAGAGGTCATTGGGATTAGATGAGGACATGGGAGAGGGAGCCCCCATGACGACATTAGTGGCTTTATAAGAAGAGGAAGAGACACCTGAACTGGCAGGCTCACCACCGGATGTCCTCCTCCATCTTTCGACACAGCAAGAAGGCCCTTACCAGATGCTAGTGCCATGCTCCTAGACTTCTCCAAAACCATGGGCTTTATGAATTCCTATTTTTTTATAGATTATTCATTACCAGGCATTTTGTTATAGCAACAAAAAAGTGGCCTACGACACTGTGAGCGTGTATATGTGTGTGTATGTGTGAATGTGTGAATGTGTGTTATATCACACTCTTTGGTGTTCTCCAAACGTGTGAGATCTGTGGTTTTGTTACTGTCATTAAATTTACATAACTTGGTCTTTATTTCTTCATGTGTTTTTTCTGTCCTTCTCTCTCTCTCCTACTTCTCAGATTCAAATCATGCATATATTGGAATGTTCCATATTGTTCTCAGCTCTGGAGAGTCAGCCCCCATTTCTTTCCTCCCACTCTTTTCTGTTTGAGTTTCGGTTTTGGTGATTAATATTGATTACCTTCAAATTCATTGATTCTTGTCATGGCTGTGTAAATCTACTAACGAAACTGCCCAAGTCATTCTTATATTAGCTTTCCATTGCTGTGACAAAATGCCTGAGAAAATCAACACGAAGGAGGAAAAGTGTATTTCCGCTCAAGTTTTCAGTGACTGGTTGCTTTGCCTCGTCCTTTGGGCCTGTGGCGAAGCAGAGTGTCATGGCAGGGAGTGTGTGGTAGAGCAACACCGTCCTCCTCCCGGTGGCCGGACAGTAGAGTAAGAGAGGAGGGGCCGATCCCAACATCACCTTCAACACACACCCCCAGTGACCTCAATTCTGACCACTGGCCCCACCTCCTAAAGGTTCTGCCACTTCCCAGTAGCACCATCCGCTGGGGACCAGGCTGAACTTTTGGGGTCATTTAAGGTCCAAATCATAACAATTCTTTTTTTATTTTTTATTTTTTTAAAGAGAGCAGGACAGTGAGAGAGAAAGAGAATCAATTTTAGTTGGCTTTTCATGTGGCTTTCGTTGTGCACACTTCGTTGTGCATGTGGTGCTGGGGTTCGAGCCTGCGTCCTCGCACATGCCGGGCAAGCACCATGCCTGCTGCAGCCCTATAAATAATTCTTATCACTGTTTTGACTCTTCGTTTCTAGCATTTCCATTTGATTCTTTAAGGTTTCTGTTGCTCTTCTGAAAGCAGCCACCTAACCTTAGATTTCATTTACATTTTTCATTAGGGCCTTTAAAATGTAAATTTAATTCAAAATTCTCTGTCATAGCAAAATGGTGTAATAGGTCGCCACACACGAAAACACCCTCACATGAGCTAAGGAATCCTGGTGAAAGTACCTGAGTGTAGTATAGAAATAAACATGTATTAAAGAAGCCATGGGGTTCTGGAGCTGTGGCTCAGTGGTTATGGCGCTTGCCTGGCATGCACGAGGTCGCGAGTTCAAACCCCAGCACCACATACACAGCGAAGTCTCGGAGCAATGGAAGCCACATAAAAAACAAAAACCAAAAACAAACAAAAAAAATTATGGGGGCAGGTTCACCTTCCTCACACCACCCTTTCCCCAAGCCTAGGCATCTGACATTGCTGTGGACCCCAGCCCCTGCTCCAGAATCCATGGCGTCTCCAGGACCACCCCCACCACCAGGCCAGTCCTTCAGCCGCAGGCTTCACACCCACCATCCTGCCAGTCAGCTTCCTGGATTCCAGCTGCATGTTGCTACCCAGAGCCCCAGGGCCCAGACTGGCACCCATGGATCCAGGATCAAGGTCTGCCCCTATGGCCCTATGCTCCAATTGTCCCCAGGTCCAGACCTGCTCTTGCAAACCCAGAGTCCAGGTCTATCTCCGAAAGCCTGGTGCTGTACCAGGTCCCATGGAGCCAGACCAGCCCCAGGAAGCTGGGCCCTGGGTCAACACCCACAGTCCCGGATTCCAGACCCTCCCCACCGCCTTGCACCACAGGCTTGCTGTAGTACATCCAGGCTACAGGCCTGACCCCACTGATGTCGCCCATGCACTCCGCCCAGCCCAGGAAGGAGCCCCACCTTCACCCAACCAACGGTGGTCAACGTTTGGGTGGAAACGATGATGTTTCCCAGCTGTCCCGAACAACACAGAAGGGCAGGAGATGATTTTATTTATTTATTTATCTTTTCCCTTCTTCAGTGAAATAGCCTGACCTTCTGGTAGGAGAATCTGTCTTGAATCAGAAGGGGTTTAACCCAATCACAACAGGAAGTGGTTCCAGCTCCAGCCACCCCCACCCCCGGGGAGCAGAGCACCCATCCTGACCTCCTTCAACCCCTTATCTCCCTGGGCTGCCCTGAGGGCCCTTGGCACAGCTCTCAGAACAGCCTAACAAAGAATGAATATTTGCCAAAGGAAAGCGCTGGTCTGGTCGGAGCTGGTCTCTAAACGTAGCTAATTCCTATGTAATTGGCCAGTTGCTGCTTTAAAATGAACAGTTGGTAATCAAAAACAGGAGGACAAAGGCCCAAGCACAGCCCGGGGAAAGCAGAAAGCAGAGAGGCTGCAGAGCACCAGGGTCGGGAGAAGAGCTGCCAGCTGCGGCCTCCTCCTCGCTGGCTCGGCTCATAAAGATTGCTATCAGCTCTTACTTGTGTTCCTGAGCCATCAACAAAGCTGATGCTAATCACCCACTGGTCTTTAGTCAGAAAGCATTTGTTCCTTTATTAAATAAAAATTAAAAACACATGTAAAGGGTAATTTTAAAACTGTCAACTCAGATGTGATCGGCACACCCTGGTGCAGCCCCAGACAGGCAGTGACTCCAGGGGTTCCAGGAAGCCCCCAGTGCTCGTTGGCCACCCGGCTGCGGGCGGCAAATGCAGCCGCTGCCCTCCCGGAGGAGGACGTGGAATCCACAGAGCTAGACAGGGCTGCTCCCGCGGCCAGCTGTCCCCTGCGCTGGTGACCCAGGCCCTTCTAGCCCCCTAAGATGCACAAGCGCGTCCCACAGAGACTTGTCTACTTTGCTGGTTTTTCCTGCGCTGTTTGGCCCTGAAGGGGGGATGGGAGAAGGCAAAAAGAAGGGGAAGGGGCATCAAGGGCTCAAGTAGGGTCCCTGGTTGTGAGCAGCTTCTTCAAATTGCACTTCCTCTGAGGCAGATGTTTTCTAGATCAGCTTTAAATCCAAACCTTTGCCATCTCCCTCCTAATTAGCATGAAATTATTTCTTCTTCCTTGGTTACAAACTGGGCTTGATCCCCCCCCCCCAAAGATAAAATTGTCATCCCTGCTTAATGTTTATTTGATTCATTCGGAAGCACAGAGTTTTCATCAAAGGAAGTAAGAGGCCCTGGAGATGCAGTTAAGAAGGGCTTTGCAGGAGGGTCATGGTAAGTAGCCGCCCAGGGACCAGAAAGTGCTTTTTTTTAACAACTGGGAACTAATAAGGCCACTCGGCCTTCACTGCTTTCTAAGAGCCTCAGCTGAATTAATCAGCACACAATAACCCTGTAAGGTGAAGTAATGATTCCTGGTGTTTTGAAAGCAATCAGTGATCCACAAAGAGGGAGGTAATGTCCCCCAGTACCAAGATTAAAACCTGGACACCGGACACAGAGGGAGGCTCAGCTCCCTTCCTGCCATCAAAGGCCAGCTTGTTTGTATCTAAGCAGGGCCTTGGGTGAGCCAGCCTGGTCGTGGTCGGAGCGGCCCACAGCCACAGGAATGGGAGGCCTCTGCTTGCAGAGGGTGCCGGACAGTCTGTCCTCCGGGCTGCCGGGATGCAGGGTTGGGGTGGGCGCTGTTGAGCTTATTTAATTACATATTCTCCGTGCAAGTGGTCAGGAGTCCTGCTCGGGGACTCATGCCCAGTGGCGGCCTGCCCCAGGCCACCCACACACTGGTACACCCGTGCACATGGGGGCAGCTCCCTCTCCACATTAGCTGTGGCCTGGATTCCTAGTCACATCTGCAGGGCCGGAGCCAAAAATCTGTCATTTCCAGAGAGCTGGGTTGAGTCAGAGCTGCAGAGAAGCATCAAGTCCTTTTGCTTTCAGGTGACTGCTCATTGCTGGATCCAGGAAGGCCCTGGGCTCCCACAGCAGGAAGGGACGGGCGGAATTACTCAGGAAAGTCTGCAGCAAAAGCTGCAGAGCCCAGTGGAGGAGCGACAGTGCCTTCTCCTCTGGGGCTCACCCTGGAAGAGCACAGGGACCCCAGAAGGCTTCCTGAAAGACAGTTCAATTCAGAGCACAAAGCCACGCTTCTCCTGGGTGTTGGGGTGGGATGGCGGGGGTGGGGGACTGTAAAACAGGACACAGTCAGAAACAGTCACCAAGGCCACACAAAGCCTGCCCGGAGCTGGGGCATTCCAGGAGACACCCTCCCCCCTTGGCCTTTGCTCCTCATCCTAATGAAGACGCTGGATGTCCTATTGGCTCAAAACTGGGGAACGGACCCAAATGGCAAACAAGTTTGGGGTGCTGTATTTTAGCTGCATGTTTTATACATGGAATCACTTTAACTACTTTAAAATTCAAAACACCCCTGAAATTCAGCAACTCAAGGGACAACTAGGGAGGCTGAGGCAGGAGGAACACAAGTTCAAAGCCAGCCTCAGCAAATTATCGAGGCCTTCTCTCAAAATGAAAACAAAAAGGGCTGGGGATTAGTGACCCACGAAAGAAGGGACTTTTCCTCAGCTGCTCAGTATGGACATAGAGAGCAAAAGCAGGCATCCAAGTTCATATCGTGGAGCTCCATGGAAGAGTCTCACGTTGGTTAGCGGTGGGATCCACTTTCCTCTCATCGAGGAAGAATGTACCCAGTTCCCAGACAGGTGTGTGGTCAGGAGCCGGGAGACGTATGCCCACAGGTGCACTCTGCAGGTTCGACTCTCAGGGACCTGCCCTCTGCTGAGGGCAGGACTTCCCAGGGTCAGCCTTCACCAGGGCAGTCAGGGGTGCTCCTTCCTTGTGCCTGTCTTGTGGCCTCTGGAACACAGAAGCCTTTTAATAGTGCTGATTTGGAGTATCAAATGGAAAAGGGAAGTGCATTTGGAAGGGTGGGCACTGTCCTCACCGGAGAGCGAGCCTTATGTAAAGGGTTGGGCAGGGTTCTCCACCCAGTGCCCTGCACTGCCTGCCCTAAAAACTGCTGAGTCCCCCTGACCCCACCTGCACTCTGCCCCAAGAAAGTAGGATTTAATTGACCGGGGGTGTGGCCCAGGCAGCAGGAGTCGTCAAAGTGTGGCCACTCTAATGTGCTGTCCAGGTTGGAGGTAACTAGTGGGATTTAACGTGGCCTCTCGCTCTGGCCCCAGCCTGGCCTGACCTCCTCCTCCTGCACCTTATTTTAGCATGCACGTGAGCCACAGAGGCATTCTCTCTGTGTCCTGAGTCTGTTTGATGGTTCATTGCTCCATGTTTTCACACACACACACACACACACACACACACACACACACACACACACCTTGTCACATTCTGGGCACCTATTCCTCCTAGAAAGTTTCCCTGTTCACCCCACCTTCAGCGCGAGTCACTGCCAGCTCCTTGGTCACAGAACTCTCTGTGTGACTTCTGCGAGCACTTCTCCCATTTCATCAAAGTTCCCTGCACCTGTGGCTTCTGCCACCAGAACACGGACCCGTTGTCATTTGAGAAAGGAACACGGGTTTGGTGGGGTAAGGCTTCTATTAACGCTGTGGAAGGAAGGAATGCCTATCGGTGTTCTACCACACTGAGCCCTGTTCGGAAGCCAGGATCACCCTGAGACCTGGAGTCGGTAACGCAAGTAGGAGATCTGTCTGTGCTGCTCTGAGTGGCGGGCCGCAGACCAGCAGCAGCAGCTGCATCACCTGGGAGCTTGCTACAAATGTAGACCCTGCACTTTGGCAAGCTCCTCAGGCAATTTACATGCAAGATACGGAGTGAAAGATGTTTAACCAGCTCGCGGGGAGTCCTCCCCAGCCAGACCTCCATCGGCTGAGCACAGTGACTGGAGATCACCTCCTGGTTCCCATCAGTCTCCATCCTCACAGAGCTCCACAGCTCTCTCCAGGTATCAGCCACCCCCCACCAGCCCTAGAAGTAGGTCAGGGAACCTCGACCCCACCTCCGGCCCGGAAGTAGGCCTAATTGGTCACACAGACGTCCCCTGCCCCGGGCCAGGAATTGGTTCAGGAATGGACCTGTGACCAAATTCAGATCAGTGAAATGTGAAGGCTTAGAAAAATTTCCTCTTTATCCTCAGAGAAGGCCTGCGGGAGAAAAATCTCTCCTCTTCCCGAATGTGATTCCTGGGAGCCTTTGCTGCCATCTTGTTCCCTGTCTAAGGGGGAGGACAACACCCCCACCCCCGGGTGTGATGACGTCGCTCTTCTGTCTCTGGACCTCTGTCGTGGAAGGTAGTTGTGCCTGAAGTCCAGGCAGGAATCTTTAAACTGATTCTGTCCCTGGCAACCAACAGCACTTGCTGATATTTGAACATCATGCTATGTTTACTCCTCTATAAGGAGTTAGGCACCCACCACTACATCCATGCCAAGTGCCTTGTACAAACTTACCTATAACCCTCTGATGACCTACAAGGTGGGTGCTACTATTCCCATTTTACAATGAAGAAACTGATTCTTGGAACAATAAAGTCATTTGGTCAAACAGCTAGTAGATGGCCAAGGCAGAATTTGAACACAAGGCTTTGCTCTGGAATCCTACAGACTCCACATTCTGGGCTCCTCCACTCTGCTCTGCTGACCGTGTAAGACAGCCGTCTGTGTGAGACTTCAGAGGATCAACATTTCTCAAATGCCTGGCTTCAGGACCCCTTTACACTCTTAAAAATATTGAGAATCCCAAAAGGTTTTTATTTATTTGTATTATGCCTACAGATATTTATCACATTAAACATTGAACCACATTTAAGGTATTTATGTGACTTCTATATAAGTAATATATTTTTATTTTTAAAAAATTATACTTTCCCAAACAAAATAGCAAGAAATGACATTGTTTTACATTTTTGCCAAATCTCTAACATCTGACTTAATAGAAGACAGCTAGATTCTATCTGCTCCTGCATTCATTCTGCTGTGATATATTGCTTTAACTGAGGTATACAAAAAAAATCTGGCATCGTATAGATTGGAAAAGGGAGGGACATTTTATGAGTCTTCTCAGATAATACACCAAAACTGCATGAATTTTAGTTTCTTAAAGGGGAATGGCAATGCAGAGCCTAAAGCCATGTGAATTTTTTTTTTTTTAAGAAAGAATCAGAGCTGGAGCAGTGGCTCGGTGGTTATGGTGCTTGCCCGGCATGTGCAAGGACGTGAGTTCAAACCCCAGCACCACATATGCAACAAAGTCTTGGAGCAACAAAAGCCACATGAAAAACTAAATTAAAAAGTTGTTTCTCTCTTTCTCTTTCATGTTCCTCTCTCTTAAAAAAAATAAAATAAAAAAGAAAGAATCAATTTTATTAAGTTTTTCATCTGGCTTTCATTGCTCTGACACTTTGTTGTCTTACGTGGTGCTGGGGTTCGAACTCGGGTCCTTGCACATGCCAGGCAAGCCCAGCCACTGCTCTAGCCCTGAGAAAATCAATTCTATTTATTTTTGCATCTGGCCTTTGTTTCTCCAACACTTAGTTGTATATGTGGTGGTAGAGTACGAACCCAGGTCCTTGCGTATGCCAAGCAAGCACCAACCACTGGACCATTGCTCCAGCCCTGACTACTTTCATTTCTGTAACATTAAAATTCTGTTGGTCTATCTGGTGCTTTGAAAAAATATTTTGCTTATGAATGCCTTTAACATCAGGTGTGCGTAATTTAGAAAATTCTGTACTCCCAAATGCTGAACATTATATCACACTGTATTAAAAATTTTTTCCTTTGTACAGGGCTGGGCGTGTACTAGCAGTAAAAACACACATGCACACACACACACAAAAGTGAATCTGTGGACATCACCATTGATGTCATCAGTAAACTCTTTAAATACTGGTAAGCTGTGAAGCTCATGGTAGCAGATACACTTCTCCAAAATTCAAATTGTTGCTTAAAAGCTCAAATTTTACCACTGAGGACAAATACTCTCAAGTATTTTCTTTGAAGAGACAAGTTTGGTTGTTTATTTTTGAGAGCATGTCTGCCAAACACCCAAGTAAAAGTGCCTTCTGTGACAAACATGGGTAGTTTAGCTGGTAACTCGATTCTATGAGCACCTTTCCTCGAGACCAATCTTCCACCGCAGCGATGTGCTCTGTGTGCGTCCCTATGTCATCACACTGTATGAAGAGGACGTGGAGTTAAGGATTCGCAGCTTCATCAAAGACTTTTCCGTTTCTGGAGATTGAACCCCGGGCCACATGCATGCTAGAAGGCACTCTACTGCGGAGCGACCCCCAGATCAGCCCAAAGACTTTCTTAAATACACCTAGCGGGGCAGATTTTTCTTTTCTTTTCTTTCTACTGTGAACATGTGGCAGTGTAGAATAGAGTGACGATTACACTCGCACAGTCAAAGTTGGGTTCCCTGTCTTGATTGGTGCTGAGGCCCAGGGTTTCCTCCACCAGAGCTTTTACGTCACAGTGCAGTGTCAACCCAGTGAAAACTGTAAACAGTGTCTTAGCACAAGTGTGGGGACAGTTTTGACCCAGCGGGTTACTGGGGACTTGCAGCCCACTCCTTGGCAACTACTGTAGCAATCACTTGGTGAATGAAGCCTCGTTGGGGACATTATGGGGACATTATGGGTACAAAATGGTTACTACAGAGGCCTGTAAGAGACTGGGACCTGTGCCACACCACAGTTCTGGCTGCTGCATTTGGGGCAGTATCGCTACCAACTCAATGGCTGCCCGTATGTGGTGATGAATCTGGAAGATTGCCCAAGGCCGTTCAGTCAGGCAGCAAACCCCTGCTCACTGTTTACACCGAAGGTCACAGACTCAGAGTCTACAGACTCTGCCCTTATCGGAACCTAGGGCCTCAGTCCTTATCAGAGGATCCCCCTCTACTAAAATAAACAGTCTGACCAAAAAACCCCTGCTGTGACCCCCCAATTCAGTGCTGAAAAGACCACCTACCTGAAAGCCAGATGGCCCTTTTCACTTGGAAAGTGTGTCCCACAACTATTTCAATAAATCTCCTTGATCTGTTGAGGTCTGAATCCTTTCCTTCTGTGCCTCACCCTCCCTTTCCAGCCTCTTTTCCTATCACATGGGACCATGAGGACAGGACTCCTGGGCATCTCCAGGTGCTGAAGTGCTGGAGTAGAAACTGACCCACCAGGCCCATGTGCACCCACCATTACCTTCTGTTTCCTGTTCAGCCCATTAGGAAATGTAACATGTAATCAATCAGCTTAGAAATGCTCTGTTCAAGTATGGAGATTCCTCGAAAAACTAGGAATGGATCTAGCATTTGACACAGCTGTCCCACTCCTCAGTCTACAGTGATGCAGACACATCGATGTTCAGAGCAGGACAATTCACAGCCAAGCTGTGGAGCCAACCAAGGTGCCCTCAGCTGATGGATGGGTAAAGAAAATGTGGCCTAAACTCACCATGGAGCACTACTCAGCCACGAGAGAGAAGGAGCTCATGGCCTCCACCAGCGACCGCATGGAACTCGGGACTGTCACGCGAGGTGAAAGAAGCCAGTCTCAAACAGCCAAAGGTCGAGTGTTCTCTCTGATATGTGGATGCTTTTAAGGAAAAGAGAAAAAAAAAGTCAAAAGTAAGGGTGAGATAAGGAAAAATGTGTGGAATGAATCAGACAATTTATAAACGTAGTGAATCTCATCAACATGGATTAACGAGTCACTAAATTAAAAATAAATCAATTGGGGGCTAGAGCAGTGGCTGAGGGGTTTTGGTGCTTGCCTGGCACGCGCCCGGGTTCAAACCCCAGAACCATGTATACAACAAAGTGTCTGAGCAAGAACAGTCATATGAAAAACTAGTAAACTTGATTCTCTCTCTCTCACTGTGCCTATATTAAAAATAAATAAATAAATCTATTAGTAAAAAACAAAGATCAGTAGAATAGAGGGAAGAGAACAGGGAAAGGGTGATACTGGAGACTGACGTCAAATAAGCTATCCTGCATGCTTTTATTAAAATGTCAGTGTTGATCCTATTGTCAAGTATATCCGGAAGGAACAAGGGGCAGGAGGAAGGAGAAGAAGGAAACCGGGAACTGAATTAGAGCAAGGTAAACTCCATGCTTTTCTAATTATGTCATTGTTAACTTATATCATGTGTACCCAAAAAAGAACCAATCAAAAAAAGAAAAAGAAAGAAATGTACTGTTTAATGTGTTCTGATTTCTGTTTCTAATTTTTTTTTTAAAGAGAGAGAGGGACAATGAGAGAGAAAGACCCAAGTTTGTTTTAGTTTTTTTTTAGAGGCTTTCCCTGTTCCAACACTTTGTTGGGTATGTGGCATGGCGTGACATGGGTCTGGGGTTTGAACCCGTGTCCTTGTGCATGCCAGGCAAGCACCGTAACCGCTGCGCCACCGTTCCAGCCTGTTTCTAATCTTTATAATCTACCTACTAGTGAGGTCACCTTTCTGTGATGCTGCTATTCATCAACGAAGGCTGGTGTCGTTCCTGGGGGCATCGGGACTCTCGGGCAGCATCTTTCCCCGGTGGCCCCCAGAGGCAGGCATCTTGGCAGCAGAACATGAATTCTGAGGTGTCCGACCGAGCCAGTCCTGTTTCAGGAGAGAAACCTCGTGGCCATGAGTCAGCCCTCGCGTGCTAGGGACTGGGATTTTCCTTTCTCTGGCTAGAGGAGGAAGATGACAAAGGCTTGCTTGAATACCTTCAGTGGGAAAAGCCATCCTGTAATTCCAGCCTGCTGGGCACCTCCAGGCCAGGGACAGCCCCTGGACTCATGACTGCACTGTGGAATTTGCCCTGGCACCATCGGAAGGGTTGAGGAAGGACCCTGCTCCTTGCTAGCAGTGACCCTTGGGGCTGACTCGAACTAGGGTAAAGGCCAGTCATGCTGCTTGCCTACTGTGTTTACTGAACAAATTTCTTTAAAGCACGGAAGCAAGACAGGCGGCCCAAAAGTCAACCTGAACTTAATCTGCAGAATGACAGATTCTGTCTGTCTTGCTGCGTTGCGAGATCTGACTGTGGCAGGCAAGGAAGCTCCCCAGAACAGCAGAGACCCAGCCCTGAGCTCCAGCAAGCTTTGCCTGACACGTGTCCTAAGACCTTCTTTCCTTTAGGGCTTCTCGGGGCTCTTTTCCATCATACACTCCTAACCTTGCTTCTGACTGGGAACATGGGAGCTGTCAGGATCTCTGTGGCTCCAGGCCTCTGAATCTTCATGGCAAACTCACCTGCCGGCACCTCCAGACCATTCCAGGCCTTGAGAAGGAAGAAGGAAGGAGCAGGGCTGTGGCACCCCTGGAGGAATCCTTTCCCCGGTCCAGACGGTGCTGTGTGCCTGGCCTCTGAGTGGCGCCCGCACCTGTGCGGTACCCCAGGTGATGCTCCGCACACCCCCAACTCCACCCCTGGCCCCGCTTTCCCGCTACTGCTCAGCGTTTTACTCCTTTAGGGCAGCAGAGCACTCTCCCCCTCTCAGCACAGTTCTGGGACATTATCCCTGTTTTGTACTAGAAGGAGAAAAGGACCAATGAGTTGGAGGGATGCGTGTTCTCTTCTGCCACTAAGGGATCATAAATATTGGGAATGTCGCACACCTGTTCTGGGTTCATCTGTAAACTGGGGATTGGAGAGATGGCTACCTTTCCAATGGTTCAAAAGCTGGGAGACCAGAACTACATTTTTAGCAAGGTCCTTTTCCTACCACCCCCTCCCACCGGTCAGCTAAAGACAGCAGATCCCCTGTGCTGAGACAGCTTCTGGGAACCTTTAGAGTTGGTTACTTCTGGGTCCTCTTCAATCCTTTTATATTATCATTAGTTTAGCAAGTTCTTACATATTGGAGGGACTCGTTGCTATACGTTCATATATGCACACGTAAGGACAGTGTAACTCGGGCCCAATCCTTATCCAGTATCTCCCCCACTTCACCTAGACCCCGCTCTTGTCTCTATTGCGATGCCCCATTACATATATAAATGTCCATACGTATGTATATTAGTTTTTGAATTTTCAAATTTTAAATGCCTGCGTGAGTATTTTTTGGCTCCTCTGTGGAGTCAAGTGTTCAGAATTAATAGCCGCACTTTTACTCCCTCTCTCCTCTCTCCACTCTCCTCTCCCCACTTTGTAGCTATAGTTCCCCCAAATTGTGTGATACTTTTAATTTGGTCTGTCTAGTAAATAAACTCATCTAAATTTCGCCCTGTCCTAGCTTTCCCAAATGACAGAAAACATTCAACTAAGTCTCTGGGTTGGGCTTATTTCACTCAGTGTTATTTTTTCCATCTCCATCCATTAACCTGCAAAAGTCATGGTGTCACTGTTTGTAATAGCTGCGTAGAACTCCACTGTACGTACACACCGCAGTTTCTAGACCCATTCATCCAGTAAGGGCACCTGCGTTGGTTCCATAATTTAGCCATTGTAAATTGAGCTGCTATGAACACTGATGTAGCTGCGTCTCTGTAATACGCTCTTCAACCCTGACATGTGTTTTCTCTCTTTCTCCAAATGCCAAGTTTTCCCTCCACCCCCACTAGCTTGCATCACACTGCCAAGCTTCTGTGCCTCCTAGGTGGTCCAGACTCCCCTCCCTGCCTCTCCAGGCTGTAGTCTGGACCTTCCAGACCTTCCACAGCCCCAAAGAGATGGGAAACTTGCTGATTTTAGAAGTGCATTCTTTGTTTAAAGAGTGCAACGGAGGATCGTTGAAGTCACATGGTAGCTGGCACTCGGCTGGGGGTCAGGACATCTGCAGGCAGAAGTTCTTCCAGTGCTGTGTCCTGGTTGCCACAGAAGCTTCTGGTGAAGGGAAACAAGGTTGCTGCCAGTTTCCAGGGGAGCAGCCGTGCCTAGGGGCACTGAATGGAGCTACCTCACCCACGGGTACTAAGGACCAACTTAGCTTCCTACTCCCATGGTCAAGGATGAAATCTCCCACCTACACTGCTGGCCTGAATGCTGGAGAGCTTCAGGCACTCAGGGAGGACAAACATTTCCTCTCTGCAACTGTGTTGGTGCTGCTGGATCATAAGCAAAGCCAAAAACGTGGTTTCTGAATCCCTGATCCTGTTAGAAGGCACACACTGCGGATTAGAAAAGACAGAAGGAAGAGAAGCCAGTTGGCTCCGCATCTGTAGAAAGAGACGGGAAATCTGGGTGGTTTTAGGGAAAACAAAGATGACAGAGTAGGAAGAGAATCCCCAGAACAGAGTTAGTAAACTCAGAGTCAGCAGGAAGACCATCCGCCACTTAGAAGAGGACAGAGAAAGGAGCCCTGTGTGTGAGTAGTTTAGAACTACAACCCCATGTCTACTCCAGGGGCTAGCAAGCTTCTCGCTTAAACAGGGTTTGCCAACGAGATACACACTGAAGGAATGCACGGACATTGTGACAACATTCTGACCACATTTTTATATATTTCTTCAAGTCACCATGAAAAAAAATTTAAGACACTCCAGCTAATTGGCTTATCAATCTAAACCCACCATGAGGGAACCAAAGATTATAACACTGGCCAGAGCTGGCTTCAAGAACTGCAGGACAGGCTGGAGCGGTGGCTCAGCGGTTTCGGCGCTTGCCTGGCAAGCACGAGGACCTGGGTTCAAACCCCAGCACCACGTACACAACTAAGTGTTGGAGTAACTAAATCCATGTAAAAAACTAAATAAAGTTGTTAAAAAAAAAAAAAAAAAAAAGAACTGCAGGACAACATCTCTGCCAATCCCGTGCGGGCTCAGCACTGCTCAGATATCTGGGAGGACGTGAGGACTAAAAATCACGGGCCGGCTAAGTTGTTATATAATCTTGGGGAAATTTTCCACCCTCGGTGTTCTCTTAAATAAAATGGGACAATGCTTTTCCGTGGCTGTGTTGTAAGAAAATGAACAATCTAAAACAACACTACGCTTCTAATTAAAACGTAACCTTCAGTGCATGGAGAAGACTTTCTCATTTTTAAGAACCAATAGAACACACTCACACACTCACACACACAAATAAATACACACACGTATAGACACTTCTTTTTTTTCCAAGAAAGTCTTCCAGAAGTTAGCCAAATCATGAGGAAAGCTCAGCTTTTAGCCCGCTGTCCTTCAACAGAGACAGTGCAGGGGCTGGACTGCGGCTGGGTGGCAGAGCATGTGCTTAGCTTGTGCGAGGACCTGGGTTCAGTCCTTGGCACCACCCACACAAGAGAGCGAGGCAAGGTAATCAAGTTTCGTAACATTACTCAGCATTCATTTTGCATGATTTCCTGAGATAGTAAAAATTAACTTCAGAATGCAGTGAGTTTAAAGGAACTCGCTTCTTGATGGGGTGTGTTGCTCCCAGGAATCATTCTCCTGCCGTGGGGACCTTGGGGCCTGTTTAAAGGCCGCAGGTGGTACAGAGAATCCAGGCTGAGGAGATGGTTAATGGCCTGGGAGCCGCATCCTGGAGACTTGACTTGCGTATTTTTTTTTCCCTTTCTGTTCATTAGCGAGGGAAAGACAAGTACTTCCACCACCTTGGAATCAGGACATCGGCTTTGCTGAGGACAGTAGCTGTGGAGCGAGTTTCTCTACTGTTCTGGGTTAAAACAGAAAGGGAGGAGAAGAAAGCGGAGAGCGTCGGATGGATGGGCGGAGCCATCTCCTCAGACAGGTGGGGCCAGGTTTGCGGTCTGGGAAGGAGGGTGACCTTCAGGTGTCCTTCCCATCCTGCATCCCCACCGCCAACCTCCTGGCCCCCGCAGCTGTCTGTGTCCACCAACCAAACACACACATCCCTAGGAATGGCACTAATGTGACCTGGTGACACAGAGGAACAGAACCCGTAGTGGCTGGAGGAAGCATCAGGAACCACCTGCGTCCTGCAGAGTGCCCCGCCTCCCACCCAGCTTCCATGTGTTTCCCTGGGGCTACTGGACTGCCACTGTCCCTGAGCAGCATGTGCTCAATGGCATTTTGATCTCAAGGATTTTGGCCACTTGGGCTGGAACCTCTCTACTGAGCACCTGGGAGTCCACAGAGAAAGAAGAGACTCCACCCTGGCACCTAGCCCAGTGCCAGGAGCTCATCCCCAGCCTAGTAAGCAGGCAGGGCCCCTCTGCCCACCATGAGAGACCCAGGCCAGAGATGGTGGCTGAACAGCCAGGGAGTGCCCTCCCACCCTGGGGGTCTCTGTGCAGCTTCTGAGCCTCCCGCAGGCCCCACCAAGGCTGCCTCCAGCTCTCCCAGACACCAGGTGGCCCACCAGGAGCCTGACACAATCAGACCAGAACAACAGAAGGGGGATGTGGAACTTCCTGCTATTCTGGCCCCAGCATCTGGTGTCCCAGCTGAAGAGGATGAAGGGGAAAGGTGCTCAATGCTTCCCATTCAAAGAGGAGCTTTGAGAAGCAAGGTGCAAGGCCCCTGGCTTCCTCCTTGGGTGGGCTTCCTCCTCGAATCAGGTTTTCTCACTGCCCCTGTCCCCATACCCGCTTCTGTGGGAGGAGTAGGAAGGAGTGATCTGGGAGGACAGCCTTGGGCAGTAGTCACTGTAAGGAGGTCCCTTCCCTCCCCTCCCCACCCCAGTTGTCCAAAGAAATGGATAAGGGGCTGCAGAAAGGGAGCGTGCGCCTCACTCCCCACTCCCAGAGAGGCCTCGGGAGAAGAGAGCCCAGAGAGGGCTGTCGCAGGAGAAATGGCCAGCCTGGGTTCTCTCCAGAACACACTCAGAAGAAAAGAGGCCGCGGGGTCACCAGAGCTGGCAGAAGAGGCCCACTGGGCTGGGTCTCAGGGCACGATGCTCCCCTACCCCTCCCACACCAGCAATGCAGGATCTCAAGGCTCAGCAGGTTGGCAGAGAGTTCTTAGACACAAGGAGGCGGCTTCAGGTGTCTGAGAGGGACATGCGAGTGAAGGGACCTGCCCGTGGAGTGAGGAGCTTTTATGTTTGCTGTTTGCTTGGAGCAAAGCTAACTAGAAGGTAGCGATTGGAAGCGTTTCATGATTGCAGCCCGCAGAGCTGGGACTGCTGGGTAAATAGTTACATCCTCAGAAGCAGAAGGGGCCGGGGAAAGTTCGAGAAGCTTCCAGATCCTTCCCACCCTGAGATGCCAGACTTGATGGAAGCAGGTTCCCATTGGAAAGAGGGCCACAGCCATGGCCAATTCAGTTGTGAGTGTGTGTGACATTAACAGCCCTGGGCCCCTGTATGAGCCCTGAAGGGAAGGCAGGAGGAAGGACCAGAAGTGAAAACTGAAAGAGCCACTTCCGTGTCTATTCCATGGATGAAACATGAGTTAAAGCATTGCTCAAAGTCAATTATCTTAGTGCGAAATCTCTGGTGAAGAGGAACAGTGTTTTGTCTGAACCTAAACTTCTGCTGTCCAAGACAGAAGCCTCTAGTCACATGCAACCGTTCAAGTATAATCAAAATTCAAATCTAATGTCACACTTGTCAGTTTCAAGTGCTCAGTAATCCTGAGCAGCAGCTGCTGTATTGAATAGTGAGGCTATAGAGCATTTTCATCTTCACAAAAAAATTCTGTTAGATAGCTCCGTCTCAGAGAAAAATCTGTTTGTTCCAATGATGGAAGAGAAAATGGCCAAGTTGGACTTCTAGGATATCAAACAGTGTGTACAAAACACACCCTGAATTTGGCGGGCCAACCAAGGTTAACACCACAGGGAGGAGGGAGGTACTGGTTCCTGCAGGGACACGTGGGCCTCAGCGCTGCTTTGGGGATGGAGAGCTGCTGTGGAGGAGGCTTGGGGCCGGAAGGGGCTCTGACTCCTGGAGAGGAGGTGGGGAAGCACAGGAGAAGTCACGGCGGGACTCCAAGATGGCAGTCTGCCTTCCTACTGGAAACTGAGAGTGACTGAGACTTAGAAGGACAAGAGCCTGGGAGGTGCACACTGTAGGGACCTGTGAGCCATGATCCCTTTTCCCACAGGAGGAGGGGTGAGCTGTAGTTATCTAACACTGTGTGGTAAATTACGCCAAAACAGCAAGAATGATCTGTTCTCCTGAGTCTGCCCCAGCAGGTGGGAGCAGGTGAGCCACTCTGGCTCAGGATACTCGAAGCCTCCCCACTGGGGCCAACCCTTGGTGTTGGATGGTAGAAGGCCTTGGTTCTTTCATCACGGGTTGCTTCACATGGCTTCTAGAGTGTTCCCTTCACTACGGCTAACTTCCTCAGTGATTCAAGGGGCCAAGGTGGAAACTGCCCTGCATTGTTTGACCCACCCTGGCAAGTCAACGCTGGTACTTCACTGTACCCAGTAGGCACACAGACCAGGCCTGAGCTGGCATGGGAGGGGACTACCCAACCATACAAATGCCTGTTGGTGAAATGCCTTTGGGGCCATCTTGGAAGCCAAACACTGCAAGACATGCAGAGCTAAGGCCTGCATGTTATAAGAACAAATGACCAGAAACCAGCTGGTTGCAAGTGACCAAAACCCAACTCAAATTTTCTCAAGGAAAATAACCAAAAGAGAACTAGCATATATCTGAGCAGTCTCGACACCGTGATCGATGTGCTGACATGATGCTCAGGGCTGTCCTATGCTCATAACTGCTTTCCTCTTTAGCACGGTGGCTCCAGGAAGGCATCTCCAGGTTAAAAGGAGACGTTCTTAGCAACCCAGCAAAAATCCCACTAGGGTTTTCATGGCTAGAATATTAACCTGAACCAATCACCATGATCCATTAGGGTTTGGCTCTGATTGGCCAGGCTTCAGTCATATGCCCATCCCTGGACTGGAGCACCCTTACTGAATGAAGGGCGAGGTGCTAGGCTGGCAAGATCCACCGTTGCTCACTAGGAAAGCACATCCACCTGTGTGGCCTCATGGCGCTCCACAGGATGGCAGTCATCCCCGTGAAGGTGAAGGTGACCGTGCCAAGTTCACACCCCAGAAACACATCAGTGTCTTCCATCACCTCCTCTCACAGCCAGGAACAAACATTCCTCTTGAGATCCATTTGCTGCGCCAAGACCAGAGAGCTGGTCTAGGTTCCACGCCTCTGTGTCTATGCTGGGAAAGTCCCCCAGGAGCCCCGGCTTTGGCTTGTGCTGATGGCATCCCTTTCTGCCTGCCAGGAGGTGGAAAGAGCAACTCCCTGGCCAGACCTTAAAGATGCACGATCAGAAGCGCCGTGTTGAACAGACGCAGGGAGCAGGGAGAACAGACCGGCCGCTCATCCACACCCGCAGAGCCTGTGTGTGCTGCCTGCAGCTCTCTGAAGCAGCCTCCACGCTGGGGGTGAGGCAAACAGCCCACCCTAAGCTACTCACTTGGACCTGCACTGATTCTGCTGGGCGCATGTGGACACGTGCTTCATTCCCAGCTCACGGTAGATGAGAAGCAGTGATCTGAACGGGGTGTGACTGTTAGGTCACCATGCTGCCTGCAGAGTGGTGTCCTCATTGTCACTGCTGCTAACGCTGCGAGTGGGTGGGGCTCGCTGAGCACCTGGCGCATTGGCTCTCATTCAAGCCTAATGACTTAAGGTCAAGGCTCTCGGCTTCTCCATTTTATAGATGGGAAAACTGTTATGGTGCTTCCCTGGCAAGTATGTGAGTTCAAACCCCAGCACCACGTACACAACGAAGTGTCCAAGGAATGAAAATCACATGAAGGACTAAATTTTAAAAATTGCTTCTCTCTTTCTCTCTCTCACTGTCCCCTCTTTCTTAAAAAAAAAAAAAAAAAAAGTGACATCCAGGGACTGGAGCACCTCAGCGGTTGAGGTGCTTGGCTGTCATGCACGAGGACCCGGGTTCGAACCCCAGCAGCACACACACAGCTAAGTGTTGGAGAAACAAAGGCCAGATGAAAAAATTAATTCTCTCTCTCTTAAAAAAAAATGTTAAAAAGGTGACATCCAGTTACTAAGAAAGGGCTGGATTGTATGTGGCACCTGTTTGCTAGCACAGGTTAGTGGGCAGCCATTTAGAAATGCTTCTTTCAGGGGCTGGAGCGGTAGCTTGGCGGTTACGACGCTTGCCTCGCATGTGCGAGAATTCGAGTTCAAACCCCAGCACCACGTACACAACAAAATGCCGGAGGAATGACGGTCACATGAAAAACTAAATAAAAACTACTTCTCCCTTTCACTCTCTCTTTAAAAAAAGGAAAAAAGAGAAATGCTTCCTTCAGAAGCTTATGAGAGACTTTTTGGAGCTTAAGGGAATGAGTGAAAAGTTCACTTACAAGGTCACCTTATCCTGTGACCAGGCACAGCACATGGGTGGCTCTAGTGCCTTCCTGTCCTAAGATTCTGTATTCTTACAGGCCTGGGGCTCCAGGGTTGTGTAGGTGGTTTTGAGGTGTTGTCATTTGGACCAGCCACCATCTACTGGATGATTTGGGGACCCGCTAGGGCCCAAGGGTGGCAGTCTGTGGCCGCAGTCCACAGTGTCTTCTCAGAGCAATTACAGATAAGGGAACCTGGCATCTCCGTGTGCGTCTGATTCTGGACCGCCTGGCACCCTGGCTTACGAGACACAGGATCCACTCCTACTTTGGGAGCCCACAGGTCTTGGTCACCTCATCCTTATCTCAAGATTGCAAAGATGGGAGCGGTGGCTCGGCAGTTATGGTGCTTGCCTGGCATGCACGAGTACACGAGTTCAAACCCCAGCACCACGAACACAACAAAGTGTCTGAGGAATGAAAGTCACATGAAAACCTAAATAAAGATTGCTTCTCTCTTTCTGTCTCTCACTGTCCTCTCTTTCTTAAAACAAAACGAAAAAGATGGCAGAGATGATTTAGAAGGCCGTCTGTGGGAAAGGTACCATCACTGGCCTTAAGGCTGCTCAGGCCTCCCTTTTCCTCCTCTGCCCTTGGCTCCTCCGGGTGAGAGAAGCCGTCAGCTCGTCAGCTCGGGGTGGGGAAGAAAGGGGGTCTTCTCTTGCAGAAATGTATCCCGAGGCCTCTGTCCCCGCTCAGCAGTGGGACTTGGTCCTGAGAAGGACAGATGCTCTATGCGGCCAGGAGAGTCTGTGGCTGTCATGGGTGGGTGGGGAGGGGTGCCGATGCCTGTAGACTCCCACAGTCCCGTGCAGTCCCCTCAACGCCTGAGACCCGCCAAGATGATTTGCCCCTCTTTAAACACTAGAGTCTTCCAAGAGCGCTAGAATTCATGGTTTTCTGGAAGTCGGACCATGGTGAGAAATGCTCCGGTTTCTGACCCTTGGCAATTCTCATCGCCCATTGCTCTTTCTGACCTGGGACCGACCCTGGCTTCCATTCAGCCCACTGAACGGGTGAGGAAGAGGCAGCAAGGAAGACAATGTGGGTGTTGAAACTGGCCTTTGACAACCAGAACCGATTGCTAGGTTAAAATCCTTGGCAGGAACCGAGGGTGTAACGTCCTCTTTCCAAGAGATTTCTTTTATTCTCCGACTTTACGATGCTCAAAGATCAAATACACACCCAGGAGGGTGCGGTGCTGCTGGTCCCGGGAGGGAGGACAGTGGCCTCCTCACCTCCTCTTTGCGGCCTTTGTCGCATTCGGTGATGGTGACTGCCTCGCAGCAGAGGCTCACGCTCTTGGGCCCTCCTCTCCCAACAGTGGAAATGGCCCAGGAGCAAAAATAAAAATTAAATGACAGCCGCTAAAGAGGGGGCTGTTTGGAGGAGCAACTTCCTCTGCCGGCAGAAGAGCCAGACAGTGCAGCCGAACTGGGGAATCTCCTAAAATCTCCTCCCCATAATGATCGCCTAAGGGTAAAGCCCGGCTTTCCCCAGCCTTACCCAGCTCAGCGCTAGCAGAGGGACCTAGAGGTCTGAGCTGGTGATATTCTTCTTTCCAGCTGAGCTTGGGACCAGCGGTCTGGGTAATGGCCCTCTGCAAGCTGTGCTGGCACAGGGCTGTGGGAAGCTGTGCTTCTTGTGGTCCCTCTCCTGACCCCACTGTACAAGTGGCTTGAGCTGGTCACTGAGCCGCCCTGGGCCTCACCTGTCAATGGGGTGACCAACCTGATCTTGCAGGGCTGTCTTGCATCTTTGAAATCATGCGTAGAGAGGCCCGGCACCTGGACCACCCTGCCAGCTCTCTGTTAATGGTCATTCTTCATAGCAGTGAATAAGAATGATTCCTAATGTTAGTGGTGTTGAGGAAAGTAATTGTCTTCGGTTTAAAATGAGTGTTCAGGGCCTTTTAAAAACATTTGCTTATGGGGCTGCAGCTGTGGCCCAGGGTTACAACACTTGCCCGGCATGCACGTGTATGTGGGTTCAAACCCCAGCACCAAGTACACAACTAAACGTCAGAGCAACGAAAGCCATGTGAAAAACTCAATAAAAACATTGATTCTCTCTGTCTCTCTCACTGACTTTCTCTCTTTTAAAAAAAATTGCTTAAATGCTTACAAAGATACATTAAAGTATAAAAATAGGATGTCAGCCCTCCCTGTCCCCATGCCCTAGCTTCTGCCGGGGTGACTGCATTGCTGGCCTTCTTGTAATTTCATTCAGCTTATTTAATGGTGAGAGATGCAACCTGTTCCTAAGTCTCCTGCGGGAAGGGGGAAACTCACCAGGAAAAGCCCGTGTCAGCGAGGACGCTGGGTGGTGGTGCCCCCACCCTGTTGACGCTCCGCCTGTGCAACCTCCTCTCACACAGGCCCTTCGGTCTGTGTGACAAGCCCACGGTAAGGCCACTGCCTGGCCCACACAGCCTGTGCTGGCCATGACAACACGCCCTCTGTGCCTTCTGATGTCAGCTCCATCTGCATGGCGTGTCAGAGGGATATTGCTGGTCCAAGCACAAGGACAGTGTGCCAACTGCAAAGCCATGTAGGGAACTCATGCCCCACCTGTCCCTCAGCCCACTGCACACCTTGTGCAGAGATGTGCAGGAAGGCTGAGGAGGCTGAAGTCATCAGGCGTGGAGGCTGGGTGGAGGTGATGCGGGGGCAGAGGGGGCTTGGGGATGAGGCCGGGTTCTCTGCTCCCGCTGGCGAGTGGAGTTTGGGCTCACTGCAGATCTCAGCAGCCAAAACAGCCTGTTTTTAGTGTTTGCAGCTATTCCCAGTAAAAACTGGGAATTTGGGCTGGCTGCAGGTTTCTGCAGCTGAAATGGTGCTAGCAGCTCCCCAGCTAAGCGCCGGGTTTCTCCGGGCACCGTTGAGTGGTGCTTTGCAGCTCTTGGTGTGGAAGCACCCTGGGAATCTGGCATCTATCTGCTGGGTTCTTGTCTCGCAAATTTGAAGAAAAAAAATCCACGGAACTACCACGGAAGGAGTAAAAGGAGTCGGATTTATCTAAGGGAGGAGAGCAGAGTCTCCGCGAGGCGGAGGGGTGCCTGGAAGCAGGACACCATCTCATGTGTGTTAGGTGGGGTTTTTATTGGTTTGGGTGTGGGCCTTGATGAAGATTCCTGTAAAGCAGGCCCTGAGCAAAGCACCAACACCATTGGTCAGACTCTATGTAAAACAGGCATTGAGACTAAGCCCCAAACCATTGGGTAAAATCTATGCAAACAGGTAGCAAACCTTCCCTAGTTCCCCTCTGGGTCCACTCCCCTTCCAGTTTTCCTGCCTCTGGGACAGAGGAGTTGCTCCCACAGGTGAGCCTCATGTTCTTTTGCATTTGAAGGCCCTGAGCGTGCCCATTAATTGCTCTCTACCTGCCAGCTCCTAGGTGTGGTTGAATGGGGCCCATTGTCCTGAGTCCCCAGCCATTTCACTATCTCTCCTAATCTCGATCAGGACTGTTTCAGAGTGCCAAGGGCCTCCTTCCTCCCGGCAAACCTGGGGTGCCTCAGCAGCCTGGCCTCTCTGCCATTTGTAAGACTCCTTGTTCACAAATTGACCACCCCGCAGAGAACAGATCAGTCTAATGAAGATCAGCCCAATAAAGAATGCTCCTTGGGATTCTCTCTCTCCTCTCAGCTCTCTGCCCTTTGGAATGGAAATAGGGATTCACCCAGGAAGGATCAGAGACTGCTCCGGGGACCTGCGCTGCCAGATGACGCTAGAGGTTCTAGGTCCTGAGGAGCCTGGAAGGACCCGGGAGTAGAAGCCCAGGCTCCCTTCAGGGCAGCAGTGTGGGGTGACTGCCAGCCTGCTCAGCCCTGGGGTTCACTAGGAAGCCTCCCTGGAAAACCCAGCTTGCAGACACCTGGCTGAGGTGAGGCTATGCGGTACCTGATTGGTGGCCGATCGCCAGGGCCTTGCAGGTCTTCCAGAAGGGTCTACTTTCCCACAGTGCAGGCTGCTTACGAGAAACTGACCCAGAGCACTGCCTGCCTGTCCCCCCCGCATGCTGCCCCGGAAGCTGATGGTCCCTGAAGCTATGCCCTGCGACCACAAAGTGGCAGACATCTCCCTGGAACACCAGCCCCTGGCTTTCCAGCCACGCTGCTCATGTGACACGCTTGGAACAACTCAGAGGTCAGAGAGGACAAAAAGATGTCACTTCTTCAACAAACAAAACCTGTGGTGGTGGTCAGAGCAGGTGGGAAGAGAGGAGGGGGGAAGCAGGCAGCGGGCCCCTGGTGGCAGCAGCAGGGCACGGCTCCTGGGTCATCACCAGCGTGGCTGCCATTCCTCCTTCACCAGGGTGCTTGGGGTCCTCACCATGAGCTTTCCATTCCGTTCTGTCTTCCCCTGGGTCGTGGGAGGCCCTGCAGTACCGCCCCCCCTCACCCTCGTGGCCTTCAAACCCTCAGCCAGTCCCCTTTGCGCTTTTCCTCCTGAAGGACAGCGTGGCTTTCTCTCACCCCTTCAGTTGAAAGTTGCCTGTTCCTTCCACACCATCTCATCAGGACATCTAGTACTTTCCCAAGGGAAGCACAACACTGGACAAAACGGAAGACAGAAATGTGACCCCTGCACGTCCCCCGAGCCCTGGGCTGCAGTAGGGCGAAGCCTGGTGCCTCTCCTGTCCCCTGCCTGGTCCCCTGCCTTATCACATAACTAGCTGGGCAATTGGGGCTTCCCCAGGTACCTGGACTGGCACCCACAGCTGCCTGCTGCCTCCCGCCTCTCAGAAGATAAGTGCCTCCCAGAGGTGGCTTTTGTCCCCTCCCGTGTGAGTGGAGCTCACCAGTCCTGGGAACTATCTGCCCGCACTTGCTGAGTCACCCCTCCCTCCATGGAGGGGACTGAAGGGAGCCAGAGGAAAGGGCTCCTTGCTCCTGAAGCCTGCTGGCGTCTCCGGGAGCTGGTGGCCTTGCACAGCATGGTGGCATCAGGCTGAGAGCTCCTGGCTGGCCAGCAGCTCATGAGGCACATGGGGGCAGGTGGCCCACGGTCCACCGCAAAGTCCACCGCTGTCAGGATTCACGCACGGCCCTGGTCCACAGGCTCACCTTGCCAGCCCTGCTGGGTTGAAGGACTGGGCGCTGGGTGCAGGCCACACAGCAAGCATGCTAGCCACAGGGCTGGGTGGCACTCTTGGGGCCCTGTTCATGTTCCTCCACCCTCACACTGGACAGCTCCCCTTCCTGTGGGCCACACTTAATCCTGGAGTGTCCTGCAAGCTTGACACATTTCAAATGTGCTCCAGGTCTGCATCAGCTACCGAGGGCCAGCCTTGGGGACAACATGCAAATGAAGCCTTGGCTGCTGTATCCCCAGTGCCCAGACCAGTGCCTGGCGCACAGGAGGTGCTCTGCAAATGCTAGCCGAGTGATGCGAGTGATGTGTAGACCCTGGCTGCCTGCTGCTGGCCTATGGGCCAGGAGCAGGCTCAGCAGGCTGGGACTTTGTCACCTGGGCACTCCTCTCCCCAGTGACCCAGGCTCCTCCTCCATCCTCTATCTAATCAAGACAGAATTGCTTTGCAGAGGAACGCTCACTCCAGGGTCCTGTGTGTCTCCCAGAATGCATAACGTCTAGAGAGCTCGAATGATATTGCCAGCCTTCCTGGTGCCACGGCACGGAACGGTGGCATGAAATTGATAGTCATCACTGAAGTTTCCCACATAGCTGAATCCAATTAATTAGGCCCAGCCAGACCTGCCAGCCACACCCAGGGCCCTGTGAGGGCTTAGGAACGCCTCTGCCCCTTCGGCAAACACTCCTTTTTACTACCTGTGCTCAAGAATCACCCTGCGGCAGATTCCGCCTGACAGAACTTCCTCAAAACAGGCTCCACACGCTCAGAGACCTCTGCTGTGGTGTTCATTACCAGGCTCAGTGGCTCACACCAGTAACCTCAGTGACTCGGGAGGCTAAGGAGGGAGGATTGCAAGTTCAAAGCCAGCCTCAGCCACTTAGCAAGGCCCTAAGCAGCTTAATCAAGAACCTCTATCAAAATAAAAATAAAATATAAAAAGGGCTGGGGATGTGGCTCCGTGGTTAAGTACCCCTGGGTTCAAACCCTGGTACCTAAAAATAAATAGAAAAAGAAAAATGTTCTTTGAACCACTTTACAAATATTAATTTCTATTTTGCTTTACCCCATAGCTCGCTCAGAGGCAAGGGTAATGCAATTGATTTTCCTCCAGGCCCAAATTGGAGGTTTGGATGCATTTCCAGCCCCCTTGGTTTTCCTCAAAGTTAACGTGGGCCTTCTTTTCCCTCCAAGGCCTGTAGACCACTTCAAGACTCTGTTAGAAACTCCCCTGAGCCCCCAGCTTCGTGCTTTCCTTGGTGGACTCTGGAGAATCTTCCAGAGCAAGTGTCCTTGGCACCCGAGGTAACTTGGGAGCCAGCGCCCCAGTCAGCAGGGCTTACCCTGCGCTGGCAGGAGGGGTGTGGGGAACACCGTCCTGATGGCCAAACTTCTAGAAGGGAAGGGAGAAAACAGACCAACGGCAAAGGAATTTCTGCTAGTGACAAGTGATAGTAAGACCTTGGGAAGGAACATGGGCCAGAGAGTCACTGGGGGCATGTTGAGGTGGCTGGGGAGCTCACCTAGGGACCTCTGCATCGAGACCTGACGGGTAATTGGGTCACATTCCGTTAGGTGTACTTCTTCCTTTTTTGGGGCACCATGGATTGAACCCAGGGGCACTTAACCATGGAGCCACAATCCCACATATATATATATATATATATATATATATATAAACTTTTTAAATATATATTTTTATTTTTTTTTTATTTTTAAACAACCTTACACGATTTTAACAAAATAATATAAAATGTGTATAAAATGTGTAAATATTCTG